>MU219672.1:235494-292894 GCA_018584345.1 Thuja plicata | reverse complement strand
CTTGAAGCTTAACACAAGATCACATAACACATAATATGATTACAGGGAAACCTTGATTAGAGGAAAACCCCAGTGGGAATTAGTACCCACAAATATTGCACTAGTATAATGAACCTGTTAAAGTTCCATTGCCTAGTTAGGAGCAGTCTTTACAATGCAAGTACAATGACCTGGTTAAGGGTCTGACCCTATTAGGAGTCTTTTACAAACAACCCTATTAGGGTGAGGACTCACTGTCCAAGAGCTCACTTCTCAATGAGAAAGAAGGCTACAACCTCCTGAGAATAGATATGCACTATATCCAAAAGTGAACTGCTGAATGTGACATAGATGTCTGATTAGTTCCAGTTATGTTCTTATGCTCTTATCTTCTTCAAGGGTTCTATCTCATTCTGATATCTTCATACTTCTCTTCTTATATGTCTTCTCTGCCTATTTCTTTGACACACCAATATATCTTTACATTGCATATATATATATATGTGTGTGTGTGTGTGTGTGTGTGTGTGTGTGTGTTTATGCCTGAATAGATGCGACTATAAACAAGACCTTAGTCGGCCAAAAGACAACATTCACAATGCTTCCAAACAAATTGGATTAAGCGTGTTTACAAAAAATTTTAATACATGATTAGAAACTTATTACAATTGGTGCTTAGCCTTTACATAACAAAAGATTACATGCTAATCAAAATTATGAAGTCAGCTTCATACTCTGTATTTTGACCTACTAGTGTACTTTTTCTTTCTATAACTTGTTCATACTACCATTCTGTACCATGTGTGTATAGGATAAGCATAAAAACATAGCATAGAGCTTAATTCTGAATGCGCATATCTTGATGTGATCGTACGCACATGCGCTGATGCCCTGATCGATTGCAAGTCACTGTTTTGTTCTGTCTTCTACACCTAGTCAATTTTCACTTCATAGTTTACTGTTAAAACTTCATATGACTCTGTTTCCATAACGAAAACAAAAAATAAGCCATATATTCCCTAGGATTCAACTTGCCAACATACAGTACCAACCCATTTCAAGTTGTCGTACCCTAGTTTGACAAGTTATTGATCTAATAGGGAATTCTAACATTTTTGGAATCATTGGTGTGGATGGTGTCAAACTAAGGACCTATTGAAGCCATGAGTTAATTTTTTTAGTTCATTTCATATTTTCCTTAGTTCACTTAAGTCTTAAAGTTTAATTCTACCTCAAGTTCATTAAAACCATCAATCTGCATGCATAAAAGAAGAAGAGATGCCTTAGGAAGATTCCTTCCTAATGAGCTTTAGAAATAGTTAGGTGAGATTTTTTTCACCAAGAAGAAGAATAAGATAACCCCTTTGCTAATTTTGTACCTAGTTTAGATCCCTCTTCTTCTTCCTTAGAAGAAGAACTAGTTGATCAAAACCCCTTTGATGATATATTAGCAAATATACCTTATCCTCAATTTGAGAACCCCTTTCCTTAACATCAAGTGGACAACCAACTAGATTTAGTAGTTTATCAACTAAGAGGTTGACCAAGAGTTCAACCAAAAATGGCTAGAAATCTACCTCATAATTTTCCATTTCTAATTTCCGACCATAATGAAAACAATAATCTCAAGAATATCTTTGTGCCGACTCTTCCAAATTTTTATGGCCTAGTGACAGAGGACCCTAATACATTCCTTTTTTATTTTGATATCCTCTGTAGAAGCTATGGTTACACTACTGATGCCCATAGGATTAAGCTATTCCATGATACTATCAAGGAATCATCTCTAAGATGGTTCATGAGCATGGGGAGAGATTTTGTTGCTACTTGGGATGAAATGAAAACAACATTTTTAGATAAATATATAGGATACTGTAGGGGAAATGATATGAGAGGGTATGAAATCTTTCACATGCAACAGAAGGAGGAAGAAAGTTTGGAGGACTACATTTCAAGGTTCTTATTCAGTTTGAAAAAGTTCACACACCATCAACTCAATGAAGAATCTTTGAAGTTGCTCTTTTTAAGAGGAATTAATGAGAGTTGCATGGGGGTTTTAGACTTAATGGATGAAGGAGATATCACTCAAGTAGGTTGGGAGGATCTCAAGAAGATATGTCTGAACTAATCTAGAGAAGGAAACAAAAAGGAAAGATGTTACCAATCTACTGTAGGAAAATAAACTAGTAATAGAGTTTGAAGGACAAAAATCACTCATCCACTGTAAGATTCAAAAGAAATATATCATAAACAATATGGCTATACAGTTGGACAAAATGAAATCCAAAAAGAAGTATGAGGAGGAAGAGGAAATTATAGTTGAGTTTTTTCATCATTGTAGATAGAGGAAGAAGGGTTGCATATGCAAGATGGTGGCTAACTTGGGGGCTAAGAAATTTCCTACTGAATTCAAACTAGTGGATGGAGATGATGACTAGGTCTTATACATTTCTCAAAGGAAGCTATGGGATCTAAGAAAAGGTATTCCACAAGACCCCTTAATTTTTAGTGGTCCTTATTCAAATTTTTATAATAATCAGTGGTAACCCCAGTATAATCCTATTCTTGGGGGTTTTCAACCTCAACCTTGGAATAATCCCCAAAATCTCTAAACAAATTACCCAAACTCTACACTCTAATGGAAGCCTCCTCTAGAAAACTAACATCAACTTCAAGTAAGTTTTCCACAACCTCAAGGATCATGGTAGCCACCTTAGGGTAATTGAAAACAAGCCCCATAATGGAGAGGTGGTCATAAATGGCTAAATCAACCAGCTGGTTATCATAAACCACCTCAACAACCTTACTAGCTTGAATTAATTTCACCTCTTTCAACTGCTAATAATTCTCCCAGACCCACTAAGTTACCTTCTTAGCCTATTCCTAATCCAAGCCACAAGCCAAAACAACAAAAAAATCAACCTATTTATTTTGTAGACCTTGTAAATAAATATCCTGCAAATTAGTACCCTACATATGCTATGAATGTAAGTGATATTTACTTATGGTCTGGAACAAGTTTTCTAACTCTAGCTCCACCAATTATAATTGAAATGCCTACTTATGACTTTGAGCCAACAAATGTTCTTGACCCTTTTCAGCCAATTTTGGTAAAGGAACCAAAAATTCTAAAGCATTCCAATGCCATTCCTCCATTCCCACAAAGGCTAGAACTTGAGGTAACTAAACCAGCCGAGGATGCCACTTTTGATATCCTAGATGAGTTGATACACATTTGTGTTAAAATACCCCTCTTTCAAGTTATAAAGGATTTTCAAATCTATGGAAAATATATCAAAGATGTTTGTTTAAATAAACAAGGGAGAAAGAAGAAAACCCCAAACAATGCATTTCCTTGGTTAGTTAGTAAACATTACGCTTGGAAAATTTATAGTGCCTAAATATTTTGATCATGGTAGTCATATAGTGGGAGTAATTATTAATGTTATCCAAGTAAAAAATGCTTTGATAGAACTAGGGGTATCCATTAATGTCATGAAAAAAGATACCATGCAACAAGTCCACATTAAGAACCTAAGGTCTATGCCTACTGTTCTACAGCTAGCTGATAGTTCCAATGTCAAACCTGATGGAATGCTAGAGTACCTAGTTGTCACCTTAGAATCTTAGGAGTATCCAGCTAACTTCATGAAGATTTCTCCCAAAGACACATTGGGTGGGTTCCCATCATTATAGGAAGGCCTTGGTTAGCTAGAACTGATGCATACATAGCATGTTGGTCAGGAAACATGCCACTGGATAGAGACCCATTCATGCAGATACATGAAGAAGATGAGATACTGAACAAAATTATGCAGAGATATATGGAATGAGTGACAAAAAACTTTTGGTTGTTCATCATAATAAGAGTTCTCATTACAATCCATCCTCACCATGTTTGGTTCATTAACCTTTCCTGTAGCCAAGGGAATTCTTCACAAATTGCTGCCACATGAAGTTCAAATGCCATATCTTACTAAAACATCCATGATAGAGTTTAAAAATAAAGTGGAATTATCACCAGGATGGTTCTTGAATATCAATAACAAACTTAGTCAAGAGAAGAACTGTCATTAGTAAAACTGCTTCAAAATCACAAGAAATATTTTTCTTAGGATTATAATGACATGAAAGGACTAGATCATAAGATATGTAATCATTTAATTTATATCAAAGAAGATAGAAGTCTAGTTGGACAAACCTAGCGGAGAGTTAATCCTACACTAAGAGAGATAGGCAAGGGGGGATTGTGAAAATTATTAGATGCTGATTTCATATATCCTATATCTGACAGCCAATGGGTGTCACCACTTTTCATAGTTCCTAAGAAAGGTTGAAAATTGAGGGTAGGTGTATATTATAGGTAACTCAATACAACAATAAAGAAATATCATTTCCCCTTCCATTCATAGATCAAGTTTTAGAATATCTGGCTAGAAAGAAATATTTTTCATTTTTGAACGACTTTAGTGGTTACAACCAAATAAGAATTGCACCTGAAGATCAGGAGAAAACCACCTTTACTTGTCCATAGGGACCTTATGCTTATTTTTTTTTTTCCCCTTTGTTTTGTGTAATGCTCCAACAACCTTCCAAAGAGTAGTCATTAGTATCTTCTCAAATATTTCACATGATTGCATAGAAATATGCATGGATAACTTTATTACATATGGCACTACATTTTAAGAGGTATTGAAAAATTTAGAGAAAGTGTAGTAAATAAGTGAGGATCATAATCTGTCTTTAAATAGTGAAAAGTGTTTCATGATGATGAAAGGAGTAGGATTAGGTTACTATATTTCTCCAACTGGTATTCAAGTAGACCCAACCAAAATTGAGGTCATTGTTAATCTTCCCACCCCTACAAACAAAAGGATGTTAGAATATTTCTAGGTCATGCAAGATATTATAGGAGGTTTATTAAGGATTTCAGTAAAATGGAAGGACCTCTATATACTTTTCTAACAAAAGATTCAGAGTTTGAATGGACAATGTCATGTGATGAATCTTTCCTATAGCTAAAATCAATCCTCACAAAATAACCTATCTTAAGGGGACCCAACTGGTCATTGCCTTTCCACATCCATATCGATGAATCACACCATGTCATTGGTGCAATATTAGGCCAAAAAGAAGGTATTGTAGAACATGCAATCTATTTTATCAATACAAATATTCAAGGAGCAATACTAAACTACACAATCGTAGAAATGGAACTCTTAGTAGTCATATATGGACTTAATGTTTAGGCACTACATCACTAGGTATCAGATATATGTACACACAAATCATGGAACAATTAAATATCTAGTAAAAACCTGAAATAACAGGTAAGTTAGCGAAATGGTTATTATTGATACAAGAATTTGATATCACCATAATTAATAAACTAGGTAGAGCCAATGTAGTGGAAAAATTTATTTCAAGATTGTAAGTGCAAGAAGATTATGAGATTATAGATGATAGTTTTCTAGATGAATAGCTGTTTTCTATAGCCATTAATACACCATGTTATGCAGCCATTTTTAACTACTTAGGAACTAACAAGATTCCTCCTCACTTTTTTCCAAAGGAGAAGAGATTTATGATTAAGAAAAGTTTTAAGTTTTCTTGGATAACTAATTACTTATTTTTTACACACCTAGATCAGGTTATGAGAAGATTTGTTAGGCAAGATAAAACTAGAGAAATTTTGCATGCATGCCATGATGAGCCTTGTGGAGGTCATTTTGCATCCAAGAGGACAACCATGAAGATATTGACTATATGATACTATTGGCCTTCTATACACAAGCATTCAACTTAGTCCACTAGGAAGTGTGATAGGTTCCAAAGGATGGGGAGGCCTACCAAATCAGATGAGATGCCTCTATACCCTCAGGTAGTTTCAACACCATTTGATAAATGGGGATTGGATTTTTTTGGCTTCATTGATCCTCCATCCAATGGTAAGTCATATATCCTCGTATGTACTTACTATATCACAAAATGGGTTGAATGCAGACCAATGAAGCATGCAAGGGATAATAAAGTTGAAAAATTATTGTATGAGGAAATATTTACCAGGTATGGGGTTCCTAGAGAAATTATAACAGATCAGGGGGCCCAATTTTCATCAAATTTCCCTACAGGATTTGACTCCATTTTCCAACGCATGTTTGGCGAAATATCGCCGAAATAATTTTGACTTATTGATGAAACCTTGACTTGAATTTTTTCACTTTATCAACCAATTAATTTGACATAGAAATAATGACCCAGAATCATCAGTCAGTGCTAAGGAGAATGATTGTGTTGTTCATTGCAAAATTGATGAAAAAGACATTGTTCATTGTTTTTCTATTTGCTATTTTGTGAAATAGAAAAGCCATCATTGTTTCACAAAGACATAAAACAAGGGTTGTTAAATAGAGAGCCCAATTTAAATCAACAAAAAAACATTATTCACTGTATCATTGTTCACTATTTTGTGAAATAGTGAAGCCATCGCTGTTTTGCAAAGACAAAAAAGGGTTGCGAAATAGATAACCTGTTTGAAATTGTAAAAAAAAAAATAGAACTTTCATCAATTTTTTGATGAGGTGGAGAAAAATTTCATTGTCATTATGACAAAATCTATGTCGCGAGTACAAAAACCTCATCGCACATTTTTGTGGTTTTTTGGGCTATTGATGTCTCAATTTCGATGAGACCGTGTAATTTTTTTTTTTTTTAAATTATTCAAGATTTTATTTTAAAAATTAAAAAATCTCTACCACCATCCACAATTGACCCTCCCCAACCTGTATCTTCCCCTCCACCGCTGTTTGTGGCTGAAAAATTATTCATTTGAAATTGATACATAGAAATTTGAGAAATGCAGAGTTAAGGTGTTCTTCCCCAATTTATTGTCAATGATTCAAAAATATCGCCATCTATTTGTTATCAACAATTCAAAAATAATCCTTTTGTTACATCATGACACCAAAACCAACAAGAAATCACCAATGCTTCAACCACAAGATATGATAGACCCTTACATAGTGCCAAAAGAATAATAATATTTGGCAAATAAAACCCAAAAATTATATATCACTTACCATAAGTGGCCCATTAGGTAGACTTCCATAATGTCATAGTCCTGATGACTAATTTGAATAGTTCATAACGGAGAATAAAAATAATTTGATGACCCAAAATAAGCATAAGGGCATCTTTGAACATTCAAGGGACCACAATTTGCGCCAAACAAAAACATATATGGGTTTGGTAAAATCAAATTTTTGTCTACAATAGATTCGAAATTAGCGAAATGTGACAATATTTCCTATATATAGTTTAGAGATCATTTCGTGAAAACATGTTTTCATAATTTCTCCATGCTATTCTATCCCCACTATATTAGTGAGTATCAGAATGGGTAATGCCAACAAGGAAGATCCTATGAACAAAAATGAGAGGAGGAAGTAGAGAGAAAAGGTGCACATTATCAAAGAGAAAGGGAGTCAGTTGTATATAACCACATCCGATAGCAAGAAGGATGACACAAAAATAAGGAAAACATAGAAATGGAGAAATGGAAGTATCATATAGATCCAAAAATAAAGCTAGAAGGAAAGTGAATGTAAATTCAATGCTAATAATACTTTCTCCCTCATAATTATACAAAAGAAAAATTATGCCAATTCCATTAATGAAGTAATCTCAATTGTACATAAAACAATATGAACATTGAATTAGTTAATAATTAATAATAAAATGGGTGAACAACTATGAACCTCAATATAATTACATTAAGTACTTAATAAGACAATCAAAAAATTGAAAGTAAAAAAAGATATATTGATTATTTGTAATAATTTTGATCATGATCATCCATTCTAATGTCATCAAAACATGTACATTAAAGTGGACTTGGAACATAAGTCAAACTGACAAGGAAGTCAAACTTGAGTTAAATCAAAGCATGGACTCTATTATTTGATAATGCCATCTAATGAATCCCAACCACTATCTCCAACACTCCCATTACTACCTACTGCTGCATGATCCCATTCGCAAGGCTATTTAGCCCAATATTTTGAAGTGTTCAACATGTCATCACCACCTTTATTGAGACACTCTTGTCGACCTTTAATATCTTTCAATTTAGGATCATGATCACTAACTTTAGAAGAATTCCAACCATCACTCAATTTTGTAGTATCCTACTCATCACTTCCCCATCTATTCAACCCACTTTCCCTAGAGCTCACAGTCCAAGCTCCTCTGGAAAGAGATTTGGGAATTCTACTACCATAATTTCTACCCCATTCCTCAGTTTTTGATCCCTGTGCATCAACATAATTTCATCCCCACCTATTGTTAATATTTGATTCATTGGAACCCCTTCCAGACCCTATATGGTGCAGGAACACCAAGGACAATCAACCCAACCATGAAAACCATGAATATATCAAAGACATTCAGTAAAGACCAGAGGAATGGTATACATAATCAAAGCTCTAAGAAGATCAATTGGAAGGTCTTAGAGCCTATAATGGCTTTCAATATCATATGTTTGTAATTATGTCAATATAGTCCTAAAAGGATTAATTATGCATTGTAAGTGGACCAATAGTGTCCAAGAGTCAAATTGTGTTCCAAGAGTCTAGAATAGGCCATTGAATAAGTTTAAGGAATTAGAGGTCATTAGATTGGAGTTTGGCATTTAATAAATCCATTTTAAAAATAAAATACTCAAATATTTGAAAATCAATGGCTAATAGGATTTTTAGAGGGAAAGTAGTTCTTTTATGTTTTAGGCCTTAACCAATCAACCCAATGACCAAAGTTGGTTGATATGGTTATAGGAAGTTTATATATTGCATGAAAAATCCATTGTATGGGAAGAGAAGCTTGGGTGTACGAACTGATAACAAAGAAGCAATTAAAATTTAGTTTTCTCCTATTTTTGAGTTCCATTGACAAGTGTTTAACAAATGTTTTGATTGAAACAAGTTCAAATGCATTAGGAGGGGTTTTAATATAGAAATTTGATATGATTTGAATTTCATAAGGAATATTTTGTATCACTATTATGTACGCTTCTCTGGTTTTGACAGTCATAGTTGCATTTTTTTTATAGAAATTCTGATTTCTTTATAAATAATGGTCATCCCATGAATTCCTAAGGCCTTTACTTCATGGGATGATGTTACTCTAACATGTATTATATAATATGATGATGTGAATTAAATATAACAGGGAGAAAGGGTGATCACCAATATCATAATTGAAGAAAACCATTGAAATTGCTTGGAATGCTATAGCAGCAGGAGATCGGGCTTAATAGCAGGGGTGTTTTGTGATTGGAAGTGATTGAGTATGTTGAGGAAAAGGTGAATCCATCACCTATTTTTCTTGGAAGTGTTGGGAAGATAGATATTTGAAAAGCCCTAGAAATAAGGGTTTGGAGTGGTAAATTTGGGGCTTTTGATGTTACAGGGGTTTTGGGGTTAATTCCTTTTGGATTTGTATCTTTTGGAACATAAGAAGTGAATTCCTAGAGTTTTTTGTCTTGGTAGTAAAGGAAACATATACTTCCTTTGTTAATTTTCCCATTTTTATGCATTTTTGGAGTCACAAGGTGTGAGCAACAGTATATACTCCAAAACAACAATAGTGAGTCTTTTGATATGTTAGAGTACTAGATAGAGGGTGTCTGAATCATTAATTTTTTCCCTTGATGCTTTGGAAAATTTTGGAGTTAGGGTATTAAGAAGGTCACTACAGGGCTACTAGATTGGAAATTAGGCATCTGGACAGTTTGGAGGATATTGGAGAGTTGGGCACCTTGGGTGTTACAAATAACCTTGAAACCTATCAAATAATTTTAAATAAAATCCATATACACCATTAATTTCACCTTGAGTCATTAGGAGAAGCATAGACACATTTGGGTTCATTTGAAGCATTCAAGGGTTTGGGAAATGATATTTAACCTTTTCAAATTTGTAACCTTATAGTTGGACTATTCATCCACCATGCTTACCTTTGCACCAAGTGGTATCAGAACTTAGGAAGGGTCTTGTGGAAAGGTTTTGAGAGTGGTCTTGAGAACTTTGTTAAATTGGATCCTTAGTTAGCACTTAGAGTTGAAGTATCCTTTGAGGAGAAGCACTTGAGTTTTTCCAACTTGTAAAGGAGATCAGGAACCATGTATGAAGGAGAAGAAGAGTTGTCCACAAGGATGAAAAACATGGAGTTGGAAAGGATAGTCAAAGAGAAATTGGAAGATAAAAAGAGGTTGAAGGATACATTGGAATAAAAAGAGAAGGAGAACAATGAGAAGGACATGATGATGAAACAATGATGGAGAGACTCTCAACATTAGAGAATAGGGATACAAGCATCAGACTAGATCAGGAAATAGAAGAAGAAGGAGAGGAAGAAGACGTACCCCAAGAGGAAGAGTACTTGGATCCTGATGATGTGAGGATGGCTAAGTTGGTGAAAGCCACAAAGAGTGGAGATCCAAGGGTAAGAATAGATTTACCAATGTATGGAGGAAAAATGGATGATGAAGAACTAATAGATTGGTTCAGTGCAATTGAAAATTGCTTTGAGTTTGAAGGAATAGAGGAGAAGGATAAAGTGAAGATTGAAAAGTCCAGGTTGAAGAGACATGCATTATTGTGGTGGGATTGTGTTCAAGAAGAGAGATGAGAGAATGGGAAATCCAAGATCACATCTTGGTATACCATGATGGATAAGATGAAGGAAATTTTTTTGCCAAAGCATTATAGAAAAAAATTGTACATAAGTACACTGAGGAGTTCCATAAGTTGGATATCAGAGTGGGTCATGAGGAAGAAGTGGAAGAAAAGATTGCAAGGTACATGGGGGGGCTAAGGTTCAACATTCAGGATGAAATTAGTCTTTCTACCCCAAGGAAAGTTGATGAATGCTATCAATTAGCCATGATGGATGAAGAGAAGATAAGAAGAAGTCATGAGAAGAAAAGTAGAACATGAGGAGGATCTTCTATAAGAGGAAAAGGAGGTAGAAGAAATTTTTATTTTCAGAGAAGAATTGAGAAGGAGAAGGACAAGACATTCACATATGATTCAAGAGGTGGATATATAGGTGGAAGAAGTGGAGGATGAGGAAGTGGACTATTTACATGAAGGTTTTTTAATTGTAATGAAGTGGGTTGCCAATCCTTTAGATGTCCTAAGTGGAATGAAGATAGAGGCAGCAATAGAAGGGTACACTTATTAGAAGAGGAAAAAAGAAAAGAGGAGCAGTGTGAGCCTATCATGGAATTTCTAGAAGAAGGAGAATGTTTGTTTATGGGAAGAGGACAACCATGGCATCCAAAAATGAGTATCTTCAGATCAAGTTGTTTGGTAAAGGGTAAGGTATGAAATCTCATCATTGATTAAGGAGCACATAGTAATCTAGTTGCTTATGAAGTTGTTCATAAATTTCACTTGAAGACATTTCAACATCCTGGACCATACTATGCCACATGGGTGAGTAAAGATCAAAATATTTTGGTGAGAGAGAAAGTGTGGATTGAATTTTCATTAGGAGGCTATGAGGATAATGTTTTATGTGATGTGATAGACATGTCATGTGGGAATTTGATTCTAGGTAGACCATGACAATATCTAAGAAGAAAAATACATGATGGATATACTAATTCATATTTAGTTCACAAGAATGGTTTCACATACAAAATGCAATCCTTAGAAACTCATGAAAGGGTAAATATATTGATGTATTTTTTACAAAGGATTGATATGGAAAAGAAGGGTCAAGATCAGTATGATACTGGTTGGAATGAGATGGACAAGTTGCAGGTTAGGGAAGGATAGGAAAATCCAAAGAATAGAGGACTGATTGAACACAATTTTGTGTTGATTGGGACAGTGAAGTGTCTCATTGGTTTAAAAAGGAATGGTAATGAGGTTGGTAGCAGGCAGGGTCAACATGACTCACACAAAGAGTCACAAGTGCAGGAATTTCCCAAGCACCACTGTCATCCACAAGGAAAATAATCTTCAAACAAGTTTTTATGGAATACTTTGTGTATGAGTGCATGGCATCTTATGAACAGGCTGGTCACTTTGGGAGATTACTTCACCCCTGCATATCAGAGGTCATCAAAGATAGGCTCTTGGATAAAGAAGATCAACTCTTTGGACAAGAGTTTGATTGAAGGGGGTGAGTATGGTAAGGAGCATCAAGGACAACCCAACCATGAAAACCATGATGATCTCAAAGAAATTAAGTAAAGACCAGAGGAATGGTATACATAATCAGAGCCCTAAGAAGATCAATTGGAAGGTCTTAGAGCCTATAATGGCTTTCAATATCATATGATTGTAATTATGTCAATATAGTCCTAAAAGGATTAATTATGCATTGTAAGTGGACCAATAGTGTCCAAGAGTCAAATTGTGTTCCTAGAGTCTAGAATAGACCATTGAATAAGTTTAAGGAATTAGAGTTCATTAGATTGGAATTTGGCATTTAATAAAGCCATTTTCAAAAATAAAAGTTCAAATATTCAAAAAGCAACAAGTAATAGGAGTTTTAGAGGGAAAGTATTTCTTTTATGTTTTAGGCCTTAACCAATCAACCCAATGACAAAAGTTGGTTGATATGGTTATAGTAAGTTTATATATTGTATGAAAAAGCCATTGTACAGGCAGAGAATTCTGGGTGTATGAACTGATAATAAGGAAGCAATAAAAATCAGTTTTCTCCTATTTTTGAGTTCCATTGACAAGTGTTTATCAAATGTTTTGATTGAAACAAGTTGAAATGCATTAGGAGGGGTTTTAATATATAAATTTTATATCTTTGAATGTCATAAGGAATATATTGTATCATTGTTCTGTACATTTCTCTGGTTTTGACAATCACAGTTGCATTTTTTATTATAGAAATTCAGATTTATTTATAACTAATGGTCATCCCATGAATTCATAAGTACTTTAATTAATGGGATTATGTTCCTCTAAAATGTATTATAGAATCTAATGACGTGAATTATAGATAATAGGGAGACAGGGTGATCACCAATATTGTGGTTTAAGAAAACCATTGAAATTGCTTGGAATGCTATAGCAGTAGGAGATCGGGCTTAATGGTAGGGGTGTTTTGTCATTGGAAGTGATTGAGTATGTGGAGGAAAATTATAATCCATCACCAATTGTGCTTGGAATTTTTGGGAAGATAGAGATTTGAAAAGCCCTAGAAATAAGGGTTTGGAGTGGTAAATTTGGGGATTTTGATCTTACAGGGGGTTTGGGGTTAATTCCTTTTGGATTTGTGTCTTTTGGAACATAATAAGTGACTTCCTAGAGTTTTTAGTCTTGGTAAAAAAATAAACATATACTTCCTTTGTTAGTTTGCCCATTTTTATGCATTTTTGGAGTCACAGGGTGTGAGCAGCAGTATATGATCCAAAACACAATAGTCAAATATTTTGATATGTTGGAGTAATAGATAGAGGGTGTTTGAATCATTAATTATTTCCCTTTATGCTTTGTAAAATTTTGGAGTTAGCGTATTAAGAAAGTCGCTGCAGGGCTACTAGATTGACAATTAGGCCTCTAGACAGTTTGGAGAAGATTGGAGAGTTGGGCACCATGGATGTTAAAAATAACCTTGAAACCTATCAAAAAAATACAATAAATATAAACCATTCATTGAACCTTCAGTCATTGGGAGAAGCATAGATACATTTGGGTTCATTTGAAGCATTCAAGGGTTTGGGAAACAATAGTTAACCTTTTCAAATTTGTAACCTTATAGTTGGAATATTCATCCACCACCCTCACCTCTGCACTACTATACCTCTTCCATCATTTATTCCCCATTTTTTATCATTCTTAGTCTACCTACCTCTTATTCCTCCACCCCTTCCCTCATTTCCACCTCTATCAAAACCAGCATCTCTTTCTTCATTCTAGCCAACACTTCTACTTCCACCACCACTTACTCCACTACGCTTTATGATATACTTAATCACTTTGCTTACAGAAAACATAATACCTTTATAATTTCAAACATACTTTAATTTTTTCATCCTCTAAAATATTTAGGAAGCGTGGATGCACAATCATCTAAGGTTTGAAAGCTCTTTTTGCAAGCTCCTTTACATTCCTTTCATTCTCTTGTTCACTTTGTGAAATGAAATCCTCTTTCACATAATAAGAATCCTTAACCTCCTTATCTTTATCCTTTTCACCCTAATAGTTATCACTCCTTTGTGCACTCTCTTTGCAAGTCAATTCAACTAGGTACTTTTCTATCTGCATAGATTTCAACCAACATGTAAGGATGTTGCCTTCTATAATATTTTCTACCAGATCTATATCTATATCTATATCATCAAAAAGATTTTCCTTCAATATTATTCCTATCAAGCCTGATTCTAGATCACAAATTACATGATTATTTAGGAATCTACGAGCTATTTGTTGGAAAAATTTTCCCACTAACAAGGTCTCTTCATTTTCTTCAGTTAGTAGATAAAATTCCTCATCCTAGGATGGATTTTTATAGGGGTATTGGATAAATAGAAAACTAAAATTTTAAATATATAACGACATTTGAAAAAATATACTAAGTGTCCCCCTTGGTAAGATACGCATTTTAGTTTTCTATTTAGATGTTTCCAGCTTGTTGTTTAGACATTGTTTGGCAACATCTAAACAACAATCTAAAACACGTGTCTTAACAAGGGTAAGATACATGTTTTAGTTTGTTGTTTAGACATTTCCTAACAATGTCTAAATAAAAAACTAAAATTCATATCTTATCAAGGGGTTATTTAGTTGGCTATTTAGCCAATTCCTTAATCCATGTAAAAATTCACTCTTTATGTTAGCAAGGGTTTCCCACTTTTTATTGGATATCAGTTGTTCCACACTTTTAGTACATTCATCAATATCAAGGGCCTTTAATAGATGGGTATAATTTTTGACATGTTCAACAATCATTTCTTGTGTTTCCTCATCCATATCATCTATATCATGTCCAACATCTTCACAATATATATCCTCAACCATTTTATTGGCTAGTTCATATGATTGGATGAATTCTAGTATCATCCAACAAACCCATAACATGGTTCCCAGAAGCTTCTTGTCCAGTCCCTCTAAACCTTAAATACCCAACAACATTTATAAAGACAATTCTCTACAACTGTAAACCCTTCCAACCCTCAAAATATCCCTTTATATGGAAATAGTTCATGTGAAATAGATATATAATATGGAATTCTTGTTGAATTTTCATATTTTTCCTTTCATAGTGCATCATAAACCTCTTCTTTTGTTCCTCTCCTGAATTTACTGTAATCAAATATTTCCTTTAACTTGCTAATGAGTGGATCCACATATCTATCTATAACTTTCACTTTCAAATTTACAAACTCAGTAAAAACATTCAAGCCTTCAAAGTAAATTTCAAGCCATGCATTCAAAAATTTTGAGTCATGATATACTTAATATTGTGCTAAGAAAACCTCATCAAGAGCTTCAAATGTCTCCTCCCCACTTGAAATTTTTCTCCCAAGTCAAAGGAAGATAACAAAATCCCTATAGTCTTTTCCTCCCTTCATAATATCATTGTCAACATTAAACTTCATCAAATATTTTCATAGTTAGCACCAAGTGGGTAGGCCCTTTCAAGCTTGGATGGATAGTACTCTCTCCTGGATCTTTATCTCATAGGAACTATAAGAAATGACAACCACTATATGATTAAATTGTCATTGAATTTTTCTACTATTATTTTTTAATGGGTAAGAGTCTGTAGCCAATAATTTTTATTAAATATATAAAATTCTTACAACTCTGTTTAGTGTGGTGCTATTATTGTAGAGCAATATATGTCCTCAACCCTTTTCTTGGCTAGTTCATATGACTCTAGATGAATTCTAGTATCATCCAACAGATCCATAACATGGTTCCTAGAAGATGCTTGTCCAGTCCCTCTAACCCTTAGAAAAACAACAACATTTATAAAGATAATTCTTTGCGACTATAAGCCCTTCCAAACCTCAAAATAGCCCTTTGTATGGAAGGATTTTTTTTGGGTCCAAGACCTGCTACAAATTTTAGTGGAGAAAACATCCATTCATGTGATGCTTCTAGGTTTATGTCAACACCAACCTAGTTGGTCACTCTAACTATTACATGTTCAACAACTTCATACTTTTCATCTGGAGTAAGGAAATAAAATGTTGAAATACATAGTGTAAGTATCTCTAGATAATAAAATGTACTTCTAAGTATTTCAATAAATAAAGGAAGATGTAGTTGTTGACAAAATGGTCAACGCTCCCCTTAGGATTCATGACAAGGGACTAACTACCTCCCATGTATTCTGTAAGTCTATTGGTTGTATCAGGCATTAACAGGTCAATATTTTGGTGTAACAACAACCACATTTGTAACAAGTGGTATCAAATCTTGGTCATGGGTTTGAATCCCCTCGGGTAACGCTAAGGGGGAGATTGTTGGAAAAATGGTCAACATTCCCCTCAGGATTTGTGACAAGGGACTAATTACCTCCCGTGCATTCTATATGTCTATTGGTTGTATCAGGCATTAACATGTTGATATTTTGGTGCAACGACAACTAGACTTGTAATAGTATCTTGGTCGTTCATAGTGCCAATAGCTACATAAACAAAATGATAAGTCATATCTATATATGTGATACAATAAATGAGGTAGCAATTCCATTGATACATCTAATAAACATACAACAATGATATATGGCTGACGAATGTATAAAGGTATGATAAACAAGACATTGGTGAAATAAGCTAGTCACTGAGTACATCAGCTACAAGGAGGAAAAATGAGAAAATGGAATTGGAAAGAAATTAAATTAATCATTCTTGCTTCTATAGAAAGAGTAATTGTTTAAAAAGTGATATAAAGAGGAATGAAAAAGGTTCATTGGCTATCATTTGTATACATTACATGCAAGAGAACATAGAAACCTAGTCATTTTTGAAGTTACAGAAGTAAACATATTATCAAAGCTATGGTTGTAAAAATATCAATTTTTAACATTCATTAACATATTATAAAAAATATGGTTGTAAAAAATACAATTACAATCACTTTTTTTTTGTTTCTTTTTTGTAGTAAATAAAGAAAAAATGGAGTATTGTTTTCTAAATCATCATTCCCTCCTTTAGTTGTTCTACCCTTTACTCGTGATTTTAATGTATACCTAGTCAAGTACCCACGACACGGAAGCCGCTGCATGGGGGGGTCTACTGCAATAACAAAGAAATGTTAAATTAATATGTTTTATTATTATTTTTACAAGTATTTAATTAATTAAAATAACATTAGAGTGATGCTCTTTACCTGAAGGGGCCACATCATGTTTCTAATCTTGTCTTATAGTCTCATGGCCAACATGATGAACCCTCTAAATCCTTTGGAGTTGAAACATGAAAGGTTACATTAATTAATACACAAATTGAAATAAATAGGTTTAAAATAACATTAGAGTGGTCCTCTTTACCTGATGGGGCCACATCATGTTCCTAATCTTGTCTAGCCTGATCATGCTCAACATGCTCTAAAGTTGAAATACAAAAGGTTACATTATTTAATACACCAATAGTAATAAATATGTTTAAAAGAAAATTAGATTTGTCCTCTTTACCTGATGAGGCACAATCATGTTACTGATCTTGTCTAGCCTAATCATGCTCAATAGATTGATCACACTCTAGATGCTCTAAAGTTGAAACATGGAATGTTACATAAATTAATACACAAACTATGATTAAAGATGTTTAATTGTATTAAACCATATTACATTTTGTATAGAACATGAATACATCCAATAATGGGATGCACATTGTTGGTACTCAAAAATACAACAAGCATTTTTGAGTGTTTCACTAGTGCTTTGCATTTTGACCCCCTATAAGTGCTTTTTGAGCCTATTTTCCTAGATGAGATTCTGAAGTTTTCCATGCATTTCAAGTACTTATCACTCTTGTTTAGGAATATGAAGACATCCTAGTTTGTTATTTTTGAGTTTCGAGTTGTTTAGTGATGACTTGTTTTGAACACTTGTCCAAATCTGCATTTCTGCCCAAGTGTCAATTTGTTGTAACAAGCCTAGTTTGCCTTTGAATATCTTGTGTCCTGTTAAGTTTCATGGCCCGCTACCTTGGGGAATGTTGAGCATGTATATCAGAGAGCCTATATTTCAAATCCCAAGTTATTTTGATTCTTTTTGATAGGTTTTCTGATCCCTCAAAGTTGGTCTTCCAAAGATACCTTGTTTCTTTGTTCTGCCCAGAATTCTGAGTAGCCCTGTTTGACCAATTGTAACTTTTTACATGGTGACCTAATTGAAAAAATTCCTTTTGTACTCTATTATAGAGGTCAAATTATTCTTGAGTCTCCGTATTCAAGTTACAGAAAGTTTATTTGGTCAGTTTTCTAAGCCCATTCTATTTGCATTTTCTATCACTATGTCAAACTGTCAAATGCAGATTTCTGAATGACCTACTTTGAGATATTACAATTTTACACCCAGTTGAATGGAATGGAAAATTGAATGCTCCCCTATATTGTAGGCATGGAAATGTTCTACAATGAAGATTTTTAGGCCATGATGAATTCATTTTCCCAGTTTGCCAATCCGATTCCGTTTGAAGTTTCTAACATTTTGATGCAGATCAGTTGCACAATTTGGTCGGAGGCCCTGTTTGTGAGGTTATAGCTTGAATACCGTGATTTTTCATATCAATAAAGTGGTTCCCCTAAATTATAGACCAAATTTTCTCCAAGTTTGTAAGGTTTCAGGTCCTGAGGGTTTTGTTTGCACACTTTTCAAGACTCTTTTCATTTACAAAAAGCGATATTCCTCATGTTGTCATTTTATGTAATTCCAAGTGGCTATCTTCAAGGATCTACCAAATGTGTCTGGATGATTGTCAAGACCCACCCTTCTGGATCCATATTCTCCATATAGCATACTTCCAATGTCCAAAAGCTCAGATCCCTAGGAGGTCGTTTGACATGTTTTCAAAGTTAAAACCAAATGTGTTTACTGTTATTTGACAGAGTAATTTGCAGAATTATTCTGAATAGGAAACTTGGGTGATTAAAATCTTTTGACCTATTTGGTTTCGCTAGGCATCACTTTGCGATATAGAAGAATGTCAACCATGGAATGTGTGTGCCTAGTGCCACATTCCAGTTACTTGATTTTGTCAGTTTTTAAAGCCACCCCCAAAGGCCAGATGCCATTAATGAGTTAAGTTTGTAGAAATGAGAAAAGTCATTAAAAGCACCGCCAGTTCAATGCTTCATTATCCATTTGTAGTGGATCATTTTTAGATGATTAGGGTTACAAGAAATGGCTACAGACAAGGGGTCTCCATATATAATCTCATTGTTGATGATTTTAGTGCAATTGTCAATAAGGGATCTGGTCAAGTTGATGGGTTTCTCTTTTTGGGATATTCGCTATCAAAAAATGTCAATATCTCTGTAGATAAATAGCAAATCAAAATGAAATATAATGTTGATCGGAGCTCGTCCCAACTTAAGTGTCTCACT
Organism: Thuja plicata; assembly: GCA_018584345.1. NCBI lineage: Eukaryota > Viridiplantae > Streptophyta > Pinopsida > Cupressales > Cupressaceae > Thuja > Thuja plicata. The sequence goes on along the minus strand of MU219672.1, from coordinate 273,326 downwards.
TATTGAAGCCAAGCAATTTCTATCCCTGCATAGCAATCAAAAAACATTAGAGGACAACCTATCATGGTAATGAAGTAAATAAAAATTGCAAGGGTGATCCATATAAATACTGTGATGATGATCCAAAGAAAATTGTGAGTCCAACTACATATGTTATCATAGGTACACTTCATGTAAGCAGCTCTACATTGGAGGCAATATACGAAGATTTGGGAAATCATGTCATCCACCATTTTGGTGAAAGAGGTCGTGCCAAGAGTAAACAAAATGTCAATGCAACACACAGGCGAGATAGACTAGCACTAGACCTTTGGATAGTAGAGATCCTACACGGAAAGAATGAGAAATAAGACAATCTTTTAAAAACAAAACCAACACCAATGTATTTACAAAGTGTGGTTGTTATTGGTAGATGAGTGGAAGTCCACGCAACGTTCAAGGTGGACATTTCAAAATTTTTAAAAAATATAAATTTCCATGTTTTAAACATATAAATGTGTGTAATTTCCTTGAAATCTACCCAAGCCAGCAATGATGGAAAATGAAACTTAAACAATGCAAAAATATTCAAATAGTAAGTGCCTTTTGGATCCTGCGCTAAATGCATTGTGGAGGATTTTGTTTTTTGAAACAAGACTTAATTTCAGATGTCTGCGTAGCAGAGAAGGGGACAATGAAAACTTGTTTTTTAAGAAAATATCAGAAACCATGCATCATGGAGCGCATGGTGGACAAAGAGGAGAGGAGTGGAATTTTTAAACAAATAAATATATTAAACAACAATTCATTTGCAAGATATGCACAAGATATGATGATGAAAGTAAAAAAAACTATTATAAACACATACATTCCCATGCATGGTGCGCAAGTTTTGGTTGAAGAAATTGAAGTGCTTCAAATACAAAATTGCAAGCAAAAACCATTGCAAAATACAAGCACCGATAATGTAATTTGCAGATAGAAAATCTTCAAAGAGTTGCACAGAAATTGAGAGGCCAAAAACATTTCAAAACAAGTATGATTGGCACATGTTAATGCCAAGTTGCAAAGGGGAGGCAGACTACACTGGATTTGTGAGAGTCGGTTTTAAAAACAAAAACTTTGCAAATGCATTTGGTTGGAGCTAGCTGGAATGTTGGATGGCAACCCGTCCAAGGGAGAAGGAAGCCCCTGAAGGTTCATTAGAGAGCTTTGACCAAAGCATAAGTGATGCCAGAAGACAAGGTGCAATTACAAGCACATGAATAGTTAATACTAATACTGAAACACCTAACCATATGACTTTAAGGGCAGTGTGGAAACCTTCTAAGCCTGCTGGATCCCAGTCTCCATTTATTCCTACTTCAAAACCTTTGCCAAACTGAGGAAGAGGACAACTATGTGCGGATTCAGAGGAGAGAGCCCACGCCAACAAAGAAGCAATAGCACCACAAAAACATTCTACATCATAGATGCCCATGCTGTTTTGGGTGAAGAATTTAAAAGCACATTTCAAAACCAAAATGCCAATCAAATAGACATCTGCGCTAAGGGGAGCATGGAGGAGAGCTTAAGTTTCCAAAAGCAAGCTAAAAAATTGGCAAATCAAATGGAAAGGTCTGCGCAATCCAAGTAATATGGAAAATCAAAAAACCGCGTAGGTATGCATAAAGGAGGAGCTTAAAAACTAGAAGATGCAAGGAGGCATTATCCCACATGCTTGGGATTTGAGTTTTTTAAATGCCTTTTATATGTTTTCACTCAAAATGTAATATGAACAAGAAAAATACAAGGGAATCATGGTGGGTCCCTTAGCAAGCTAATTGCTGGAGGAGTTAGTGCGCGGTGGGGCCCGCTATTTTTGGTGTAAAATACACAAGACAACTTTAAAAGGCTAAAGAGTTTAGTCCCACATTCGGTAGAAAAAGGGAGAGTTTAGTCCCACATTCGGTAGAAAAAGGGGTTTTTTAGTGTTGATAAGGAAAAACACTTACAATGTAGTATGAAGATGAAGAGGAGGCTATGGGCGTGTGTGCAAGAACTAAAGACTTGCCTTGAAAATTGTGCCCGAAGGAAGAAGACCCATATTTTGGTGGGACCCGCAGTGATGATGTGGTAGGTGAGTTGGCTTAAGAGGCTACAGATTTTGGCATGGATCTCAAGGCAACCAAAATCAACAGATGGCTTAGTGGCTTAATGATAAAGTTGCAAGGAGGTTACCGATAAGCCATTAAGTCATTGGTCCACATGGCATAAGTGACAAGTGGCACCCAGTGGATCGGCGAGCCAATCAGAGGATGCCAAGTGGCATAGGGTAGGTGCCAAGTGGCACAAATCTAGTGCAATTTGGAGGCACCAATCAGAGATTGACATGTGGTGCCAAGTGGACCTGCGGACCAATCATAGGGTGACACTTGGCACAATCTAGTGAGATGTGCAGATTTAAATGATTTTTTAATTTGAATTCATTTCAACAAAGGGGTTAACAAGTGTACAAGTTCAAAAAAAATCAAGGGTTGACTTAATGGCTTAAAGGGGAGGTGCTCACCATCTAACCACTAATCCATTAAGCCTAAGTGACAAGTGTTGCAAGCTGGTGCATTCTGGGGAAATAAGGGATTACATTGAAATATTTAAACAAATTCATCACAAAAGGAAAAGGGTTAAAAGGTGTACAAGTTCAGAAAGATCTAAAGGCTGACTTAATGGCTTAAAGCGAAGATGCTCACCATTTAACCTTTAATCCATTAAGCCTAGGTGACAAGTGTCAAGATGAGATAAAATATGGGCTAAAGGAAATATTAATGTTAAATTTATCTCATTTCAATAGTCCAACTATTGAAAAGGTAATTAAATTTAAATTGAAATATTTCAAACTTTTGAAAGAAATCTGCATAGGAAGGCAAAGTTGGATTAATATTTTAGAGGGAAAATTTGATCCAAAATATGGAGTATCATATATCACCAGAAAGGTCTCAGAATGGAGATCATGATTTTGCAGATTATTTGAGGGAAAATCAAATCAGATTTTTGCAGTTTCAGTTGGAAGAAGTTGTAGATATTTTTGGGGACGGATAGGTGTCGGTGACTGGATTGCTTTTCCTTTCTCCTATATCTAGTTATTTCTCCATTGTAACAAGGATGGTGAATTCATAGCTGCATAGCAGACTTGATATCATTGTTTGGTTTTGAAGCTTTGGTCTATTGGAATGTTTTGAAGCAGAAATGCATTAAAAAACACAGTGGAATCCCTTTTTTCAGATCTATGGTGTCTTTTTGTGCTTTTGTCCATGCTTTTGTATGTTTAGTTTGTAAGGCATTCTGAACATGCTAGTTACAAGGTAATTGTGCAATTACTTGTGAGCTTCCTGAAAATTTGATAGATAGATGTGAGAATAAGGGGATAGTTTGTAAGGCACTATATCTGGGATCTGGTTTGTGTTCTTATTAATTAGTTTTCTGTAGATTTATGTCTCATTGGACTCTTTGCCTGGGATTAGGCACTAGTCTAAATTCTGATAAGTAGTTCTCATCATCAATTTTAAATCAAATTAAATCTTTACATTTCTATTTCTGAGAGTATTCATGTTTGATTGTATTCAAAGGATGCAATTCATCTTGTTGATTTCTTGAAGAGTGAATCATAAGGTTAGCCTTCCTAAGTCCAGGGAATTTAAAAAGAAGAAGGATGGATGTCTTTGATCCACTGTAAGGTTTACTGTTAAGCAGTGAGTCTGAAGATAGGTACACCCGCCTGGGTCTGTGGAGCCCGAAGTGAAGAAGGATAATATCCTTGTTAATTAGCCTTTATCCTGTATGAATCTAAATTGGGAATCTAAGAGTCAGGATTGAATAGCTATATATTGACTCTACAAGAAAAAGAGCTAACAAAATGGAGACTCCACTGGGGATACAGATTAAAAAATCTTGTTGAAAATTTTCTCTGGTTTTAAAAGTTACAAATGAAAATACCCCATAAAATATAATCTGCTGGAGAAGTGAAGGTTATAAGCTCATAGGAGCTAATCATTTATTTATCATTTCTTAACTAGCTTGTGAATCTGTTCCCACATCTTTGTGGGTGGCGACTCTGAATTCTTGTGCAGCCCAGTAGCATTGATTTACATGTAAAATTTTAGAGATTTTGCAGTACATTGTTTGCAGATTTGAAGCCTTGTCAATTTGTTTTGGCAAGGAAGGATAAAATATCAGATGGTTGTTTGAGTGTGTTTACTTCTACTGGCCATGAAAGAGTATCTCAGCAGAAACAACAAAGGTATTCTACTTCTCATGTGTTTTCCTTTCATGAGAATTAAGTGATTTAAATAGATTGCTGCTATTGAGTGTTTTTCAGCACTAGGAAAGAGGTGTGTTCAAGTTAGTAAGATGTCAAATTTTTTTTCATCTAAAGTTCAGACCAACAAGGGTTGTTCAAAATACTTTCATACCAAGAGGTATGAGCCATTGTATTTTGATGGTATTAAATATTTCCCACATGATGTGCCTCATGAAATTAGAAATTATTTGCCTAAATTTTGCGGAGATCAAGTGGTTTCAGCAAGTCATCATGTTCAAATGTTCATTGATTTATTGGGTGACTTTGAAATAAAATATGAAGATGTATACATGAAGTTGTTTGTCCAAATTTTGAAAGATGATGCTAGGGATGGTTTTCTTTTTTACCAGCTTGTTCAATTTCTTCTTGGGATGAATTACATGTTGCCTTCATGGAACAATTTGGTGAGAGAATGAATTTGAGTGATGCATTTATTGATTGGTTGAATCTTAAGATTAAAGAAGATGAATTAGTTCCTCATTTTAATATCAAATTTGCAAGAGCTTTAGATGAGATACCTGAAAGGAGTAGACTTCAAGACAATGTGTGTGTTGTGGTTTACTTTGATGCATTTGGAAAGAAGATGAGTTATAGGTTGAGAGATAAGGAACCTAAAACTTTGCATCAAGCTTTTAGGACATCAATAGGGATTGAAAACAATGTCAAGTATGGATTGACAAAGAACCATTTCTCTAGAGGGATTTGTCGGAAAGATACATTTGAGAATGGACAAGAGTATTGTTAAAAGTTTGTAGCTCCAAGTAGGTGTATTGATACCTCTGCTTTGGTTTCTAATCAGGTCTTGAATTCAGATTTGAATAAATGTATGGTTAATAATCCTTTGTTGCATATGGAAGAAACTTCTAATGAAGATGGCAATACATATGTCCAAGAAATGGTAGCAATGAATGATGTTTCAAATACTTATGATACTGGTTTGCTCAATGAATCTTTGCCTTACAAAGTTATATCAAAAACACCCTCTCATTTTGATCCTAGATGCAATGGTACTAACAATTTTTTTAAAGCTGAAGAGGATGTATATGTTTTACACTCTTATGAGGATCAAGAAGATGCTGAAACCTATGTCCCACAAGAGAATGATATGTTGGAGAATGTTGATCCATTGTGTGAACCGAGTATAGCATGGGAAGATAAGAGCATTCGTGGAAGTGAATGAAAATCAACATGTGAAGGTAAGAGTATCTTCACCAATTCTAAAAGTAGTCTTTAACATCAGCATGATAGAAATGAGTTTGGTATCAAGAGCTTTGAAGTGGATTTGGTATCAAAACTTAAGGAAAGAGGGATAGTAAATGATGGTCTTCCTTATGAGATGGAGTATGATACTATCTTGCAACTTTATCATGATATTATGGATGAAAATCAGAGTGAAAATTAGTTAGTTGAGTCTTTTTAGTCAAAGGGTAAAGTGCTAGATGAGTGTGTTTTTGAAATCCCTTCATTTGATGTTGATCAATTAAAGCATATGGTTTGTTTGTGTAATGAAAATCTTACACATGATGAGAAAATTGAGGACGATTGGTGTCCTTTCCCATCTCCTCCATGTTGGTACTCCTAAATTTGGAACAAATTTGGAGTGACCATGTTAAATTTTCAGATAAGCAAAGTAAGTACCCTTGAAATTTTTGTGTGAGAAGGCTCAGTTAGAATGCTTGAAAAGGGTACCCAGATGATTTTCATGAGGTACAAATTGGGAAGAGGCTTCAATGCCTTTCATTTGACATATGTAGTGGGTTCCAGCTCCTAAATTTCAATTCTGATATGTTTAGGGAGTAGTCATTTTGAGGGGGTCACCTAATTCTGCATTTTGCTAAGGTGTCATTTTACTGTCTGGAGCCTACTTTGCTTCTGATTATCTTTGCACCCTGTTGAGTTTCATAAGCCATCACTTTGGGAATGTCTTATATGCATATCAGAGAGCTTATGTTTTAAATATTAGGTCATTATCAATCCATTTGATAGGTTTTCATACTTCCCAAAGTTGGTTGCTCAGAACTATTTGCATTTCTGTTCTACCTAGAAATCTGAATAGCCTAGTTTGACAGGTTATAACTTTTGACCAGTTGATTCAATTGAGAAAATTCCTTTTGTACTATGTTCCAATGGTCACACACTCCAATATTGCCAGTTTTCAGATCCCTATGAAATCAGATGACAAGCTTTTTAGAACCATTCCATTGGTGAATAATTCTGATTTCCTGAGTTTTCAAGTATAGAATTGCTAAGTTGTCCACTTTGAGGTCTTGAGAATGTGTACCCAGTTGAAAATTTTGGACAATTGAGCTTTCCCTCATATTGTAAACATAGGAGTGCACCTATTTGAAGATTTACAAATTCCTACCAATCCATTTATCCACTTTTCCAGAGCCTTTCTGTTTCTGATTTATTAAAAGTTTCACTGAAAATGCATAATTCAAAATTAAATGTCATACTTTGTGGTTTCCTTATTTTCACCCAATTCGAGGTCAAGCATAATTGAAAGTTGATCTGCATTATAGACCTAGGAATAAACTCTTTTGAAGATTCCCAAGCTTTGACTAATCCGGTTGATCACTTTTCCAAATTAAATCCAAATCAATTTTCTACATATTTGCATGTTAAAGTTCAGAACAGTGTTTGCATGCTAACATTTGCAGATTGGTATCAGTCGAATATTTTGTTTTTAGAGGAGGACAACTGAGGATTCATATTCCACATATGACATTCAATCAGGCTCCAGAGGTTGAAATTCTGAAAGATCTTTTTGATGGATTTGCAAGTCCAGTTTCAGAGGCAGTTTGTTCAGTTTGCAGTGCAAAGCAGAATTAAGTTTTCAGAATGGCCATTTTGCAAGAATGATAAATTTCCGTCTGAATGTTGTTTCTAGGATCTGATTGTGGGACCATTCTCATTACATATGAATGTACTATTGTACGTAATGGTGAAATTTCAGAGCTTGTTTCAATGATTTTGCAGTGGTCGATCTGAAGGAGATTTATGTTGTTTCAACATTGGCACCTACACAAGTTTTCTGAAAGGTTAAGTTTGCATTGTATTATCTTGTGCCTGAGGATGAATCTGGTAAGCCCTTTTTGCATGTGTATTCAATGGTAATCAATGAATCTCTTTGCTGAAAGCCAGAGTCAGATTACTTGTTGCAGTGAATTTTTGAGGCCAGTTCCAGAGGCCAATTGCCATAATTGTGGTCGATCTGCGTAGGTGCTAAAATGATTATAAGGGCCGCCGGTTTGTACTTAATGTTTGAAATTTAAAATATGGAAGTATAGAAAAGAGGCAACATTGTAAGAGGGTTTTCAAATGATGCAAAGCAACAATCAATGCCATCCACCATTCAACATTTTGTCGAATTGTTCACATTGTCAGAATTGTACTTTAATGCCAGTTGCATTCTCATTGGGGATAGCTTGCAACCACAGTGTCAAAATAAATTTTCAGGTATCTTCTATGTTTTAAATGGATGACCACATCATTCTATGGGGTATCCATTAAATGCTTGAACAAAGGGGATATGGCCAATACATACAACAATTTCGAATTTAACTTGAAGTATGCTTGATTGATCGACATAGCATTTGGTGGATGAGCCCACATTAAACAAAATGGAAACAAAGACAGGCATATGAATTGGTTAAAGCCAAACAGAGGTCTACACAATATGAAAAGGTAAAATAGCATGTTACAAGCCACAAACTATATGCTTTGGAGGATTAAAGGCAGTCCCATGTTGTTTTCTATGGAGATTGTTTATGTTTTAAAAACATTAAAAGAGTGGACAGAAAATGCAATTGCCAAACATAAGTACAAACAGCCAGCGCATGGAAGATAGTGGAAGTTGCATTGCATATTGGGGAGCTTCATTACATAGTCTGCTGCATAGGAAAGTATTATGAAGTTTAACATTGCAAACTATAACCATCATAGCATGTTCAGGGCAGACAAAGGAGAATGCCAGCGCTGGAAAAGGAGGATTGGACTTTTAAAACATAACAAATGAATTTTCACAAAGACAATGCGTAGACATAATGAAATAGAATCTGCAAACACATCAAATGAGAAGTGTTAATGCGCAGACAATGAAGGTAATTGCAATATATTTTGAATGTTTATTTAAAACTTTAATTTTCCAAGCTATTGTGCAGCATTTAAGGGAGGAGTTTGCACCAATTGGGGAGCCATACATTGGATTTTGTGGAGGCTACTAGTTTTTAGCATAGACCCCTGCACATCTCACATCAAGGCATTTCAAAAATTGAAATGTTGAATGCCAGTAAACTTTTAAAATATGCGCAGAATAATACATGGGGGATTTTAAAAGATTGTTTTGTTTTAAAAATTTGCAAATACAAAACATAGACCAGAGGGATTACACTAATGATGGAAAGCAGATTATAGAGCAAGATCACGCCAAAATATTTGGTGGAGTAATTTGAAGTTTGTGGAGATTTTAAAGTTAAATCTTCAGATATAAATCCACAGCAAGGGGCGCCCAAACCATGGGAGGCCATTGGTGTTGTTCATTTGCATTAAGGCAATGCCATTAATGAGACGAAGGCAGGAAGTTCCTAGCAAAATGGAGAAACAATGAGATTCGTTTGTCCCACATTCACTCTGCAGTGGCTATTTTTGGTCTTTATATACTAAAATGCTTAGTATATCAAATAATTAGAAGAACCCAGAGGCTCTTGGCGGGTCCTTGAGGGCTGAAGGAATGAAGACATGGGTAAACCACTAAATTTTGAGCCCAATTTCGAAAATCACTTTCAAACATGGTAAAGAATTATCCCACATTCATGCCTCAGATGGATTTGAAATTCTTTATAAGCTAAAATGCAAACATCTTAATTTGAAGAAAGAAGAAGAGGCTATCCACACGCGCGCTCAGTCATCTGACGCCTTAGTTTCCGTGCCCAAAAATGGAAGAAAACAAATTTTGGTGAAAGCGACACTTGGCATCCGGTTGCATGGGCGTGAGAAGTTCTGGTCGCACAGTAGCGAGAGGATCCAGTCGCTCAGTCGGGAGAAAAATTGCAAGTGATCGCCAAAATTTAGAGACTTGGTGACTGACCACTAGCGGTTAGTCGCGCAGTCAGGAGATGCAAAGGATAAACCGCCGAGACTTGGTGACTAACCGCTAGTGGTTAGTTGTGAAGTAGCCAGAAGAAGAAGATGACTACCATGATGAGGAGATAGCCAGTTTTTGCGTGGTTGCAAGATGGAATTAGCCATCAGATGCCAGTCGCGAGGTTGCCTAGGGTTGATGGTTCAGTTGAAAATTGCTCACAACTTGGAGACTGTGGTTGGTCGCATGGTTGCCGGTTTAAAATGCTAAGTGGGAATTTATTCAGAGACTATGAGACTAAGGTTGGTCGCATGGTCGCCGGATTTAACCATAGTTAGTAAAAGTATTCAGAGACTTAGAGACAAAGGAAGAAGGCTAACTGGGGTTAAAGGCACAGTTAAGACTAGTTTATGGCAGCGAATCAACATATGACACATGTCAAAATCTGGTGAAGTCTGGGCAAAATATGCATAAATGTGAGGATTTCAAAGACTTCAGAATGTGCAGGATTAATTTTAAAGGGAATTCTATAGTTTTTATTGCTAAATCTTCATATGTTTATTCCCGAAGGGTTTTTTAAGACACTTGAAGTCGGGGGTTTTGCCAGGAAGATCAAATTTGGGGAGGAGAAATAAAGATTAAATTTGCATAGAAAGGAACAAAAATATTTATTTATTTTTAAAGACTTGACAGATGAATGGGAAGATATTTATCAGAGGATAAATCAGATTGTTAGAGCTTTCTGGGAGGATTTTTGAGAAGATATTTTCAAAGGGAAATATGACTGGGTTTCAAATATATTTTGCAGATAGAATCAGATTTGGTGGACTTTTCAGTGGAAGAATGAAAGAGCTATTATGAGGATAAAATCAGATATTTTCTCAAACAGATGGAGTCAGTTATTAAAGATATATCAGATATTTTGAAGACTTGGAAAGACAAGTAAAATTAGATTTGTGAAGTCACCCAGAAGGTTCAGATATTTTGAAAAGAAGGAATGAGTAAAAGTCAAATTTGAGAGAAGGACAGGTGTTGGCCAGACATAGTTTTTAGGGTTTCTCCTTCTTCTTTTTCTTCTCTTCTTTTTTCTATTTTGAGGGTTCTGATTTCAGGTTCCTATTTTGGTTCCTGTGGAGGTTCCTGGTCTTGTTCTTGTTCCTATATTTGCTTGGTTCAGTACAAGTTACCATTGGTTTGGAGATTTTATTTGTAAAGCATACTTCTTTTTCATGCTTAGTTCTTGAGTTTATTGTCTGAATATCTGGAAACAACTTGGATTAATGAGAATACAGTGCAGTTCCTATTCATTGATGTGTTGTCTCTTTTAACTGTGGTTTATGCTCTAGTATAGTTCATGTGTAAGGCATCTGAAATATACCTACTAAAAGGTAGTGTGTCTAATCATTTGTGAGTCTTTCTCAAGGAGAGAGTTAAATTTTGTAAATAATCTCAGAGAGCAGGACATAGTTGTGAAGATCTGATGAAGAAGTATTGAGTTGAGTAGATTGTTTGTAAGACATCCAATCTAGATTGTATGAAGTTTGTAAGGAATTCTTGAGTATTGCATTAGTTTCTTATTGTTAACATGTGTTTTCATTGACTCTTTGCCCAAGGAATAGGCACTGATCTAGAGTTTTTTGAGCAAGTGTTTTCTCCATTTAGTTATACACAAATTAATCAATTTCATCAAGTTTTTAGAACAAATGAGCTGAACTCATTAAGGACTCATGTCAGCAGGACAATGTCCATTTTAGTGATTCCTTGGAGAGTGAATCAAAAGGTTAGCCTTCCTTGAGTTTAAACTCAGAAAAAGAAGAAGGATACACATCCTTGTGCCACTGTTATTTGTTATTACAGTCATAGTATTCCCTGTCAAACTCTGTTTCAGATTGTTTCCATTCATTTGAAGAGTGGTATCTTATTGATATAATCAGAAATATAATAACATAACAGTGAAGACCCAATCCACCATTTGAAGTTTACTTGAAACACAGTGAACTATCTAGGTAATACCTACCTGAGTCTGTGGAGCTCAAAAATGAAGAAGGATATTATCCAATCCTTAGCAATTAGCCTTTCTCTTTCTTAAAAGAGGTTGCATTCAAGTATACAAGGTATACTGTCATCATTAGTTAAGTGTTGCAAGAAAAAGTGCTAACACTCCGATTGAAGAAGGTAGTATGAATTTGTCATCCACTTCTTTTCCTAATGATAGAAGTGTTGAATCTACTCATAGTGATATCTCTAATTTTGAATCATATGCTGAAAGTGATTATGACAGTGATTATGACAGCAGGGGTACTAATGTCTTCAAAGTTTTTACTAATGATGCATTTGATGAGGACATTGATATTGATCAACTATCTCTTTGTTACCATGTTCATATGGGATAAAAACATGATGTCATTAATCCATTTTTTGAGGAATGTTTTGAGTTTTCAGATTTGGCTTATTCTGATTTTAATGTTGAAAATGTGTCAATATGCAGTAAGAAATCAGATTGTATCTCTTCCTGGGCTAAAAGTGATTATGAGATTGAAATTGCATTTGATGAGTTCATTGTTCCATGTAGTGAGAAGGACTATGATGTTGATCAGCTGTCTCCTTGTGACCATGTGGGTAATTTGCAAGTGGAAGAGGTTTCCAATCCATGTTCTGAGGAACATGCTGATATGTCTTTCCATCTTGATGTTTTTCTAGATTTTGGTATCCATGGCTTATGTGAGTATGAGTCATTTAGTTTCTTTATGGATCAGCCAGAAGATGAGGGGTTAATGCAAGTAGAGTTTGATATTTCTTATGGTGATGCATTTCCTCATTGTCACTATTCACATTTTCTGATGTTTGTTGATGTGAAGGATGAGTTTCATACTTTTGGTTATGCTGATTCTGATGGAAGAACTTATGAAGACATGAAAGGAATTGAAAATAAGTTATTCTTCATTTTTATGATTCCTTGTGAATTTGAACAACAACGGTATAAGTACATTTTCATTCTGATATTTGTATGCCAAGAAGAAAATCAGATTTTTGATAGAGGCAAGTGTTGATTTCAGTTATGAAAAGGCTTGAGGCTTTTTGTAAATAATGTAAATGTTGTATAGTCTCTTTCCCTTCAGTTGAGTGGTGTGTTTTTTTTTGAATAAAAGGTTCCCTGTTCTTGGAGAGAAAAAGTTCTAAGAGAAGAGTTTCAAGAGAGAAAGGAGAAGAGAGAGAACATGAAGAGAAAGTCTGATTTGTTTTGGGGTGGTCTGCTTCTACCCATGAGATTATGAGATTCTCTTCTTGCCTACATGGGGCACGCGTCCTTAGTTAGAGCCACTATTGGTACTCAAAAATACAAGAAGCATTTTTGAGTGTTTCACTAGTGCTTTGCATTTTGACCCCCTATAAGTGCCTTTTGAGCCTATTTGCCTAGATGAGATTTTGAAGTTTTCCATGCATGTAAAATACTTATCACTCTTGTTTAGGAATATAAAGACATCCTAGTTCATTAGTTTTGAGTTTTTTAGTGATGACTTGTTTTGAACACTTGTCCAAATCTGCATTTCTGCCAAAGTGTCAATTTTTTGTAACATGCCTAGTTTGCCTTTGAATATCTTGTGTCCTATTAAGTTTCATGGTCCGCTACTTTGGGGAATGTTGAGCATGTATATCAGAGAGCCTATATTTCAAATCCCAAGTTATTTCAGGTCCATTTGATAGGTTTTCTGATCCCTCAAAGTTGGTCTTCCAAAGATACCTTGTTTCTTTGTTCTGCCAAGAATTCTGAGTAGCCCTGTTTGACCAATTATAAATTCTGATATGGTGACCTAATTGAAAAAATTATTTTTTTACTCTATTATAGAGGTCAAATACATCTTTATTCTCCATCTTCAAGTTATGAAAAGTCTATTTGGTCAGTTTGCTAAGCCCATTCCATTTGCATTTTCTATCAGTATGTCAAACTGTCAAATGCAGATTTTTGAATGACCTACTTTGAGGTCTTACAATTTTACACCTAGTTGAATGGAATAGAAAATTGAATGCTCCCCTATATTTTAGGCATGGAAATGTGCTACCATGAATATTTTTAGGCCATGATGAATCTGTTTGCCCAGTTTGCCAATCTGATTCCATTTGTAGTTTCTAACATTTTGATGCAGATCAGTTGCACAGTTTGGTCGGAGGCCCTGTTTGTGAGGTTATATCTTGAATACAATGATTGGTCATATTAGGAAAGTGGTTCCCCTGAATTATAGACCAAATTTTCTCCAAGTTTGCAAGGTTTTAGGCCCTGAGGGTTTTGTTTGCACACTTTTCAAGACTCTTTTCATTTGCAGAAATCAGTATTCCTCATGTTGTCATTTTCTGTAATTCCAAGTGGCTATCTTCAAGTATCTACCGAATGTGTCTCAATGATTTTCAAGAGCCTCCCTTCTGGATCCATATTCTCCATATAGAATACTTCCAATGTCCAGAAGCTCGGACCCCCAGGAGGTTGTTTGACATATTTTCAAAGTTAAAACCAAATGTGTTTACTATTATTTGACAAAGTAATTTGCAAAATTATTCTAAATAGGAAAATTGGGTGATTAAAATCTTTTGACCTATTTGTTTTTGTCGGGCATCACTTTGCGATATAGAAGAATGTCAACCATGGAACGTGTGTGCCTAGTGCCACGTTCCAGTTACTTGATTTTGTCAGTTTTTAAAGCTAGCCCCAAAGGCCATATGCCATTAATGAGTTAAGTTTTCAGAAATGAGAAAAGTCATTAAAAGCACCACCGGTTCAATGCTTCATTTTCCATTTGTAGTGGATCATTTTTAGATGATTAGCGTTACAAGAAATGGCTACAGACAAGGGGTCTCCATATATAATCTCATTGTTGATGATTTTAGTGTAATTGTCAATGAGGGATCTGGTCCAGTTGGTGGGTTTCTCTTTTTGGCATATTCGCTATCAAAAAATGTCAATATCTCTATAGATAAATATCGAATCAAAATGCAATATAATGTTGATCGGAGCTCATCCCAACTTAAGTGTCTCACTTGTTGAAGCCAAGCAATTGCTATCCCTGCATAACAATCAAAAAACATTAGAGGACAACCTATCATGGTAATGAAGTCAATAAAAATTGCAAGGGTGATCCATATAAATACTATGATGATGATCCAAATAAAATTATAAGTCCAACTGCATATGTTATCATAGGTACACTTCATGTAAGCAACTCTACATTGGAGGCAATATACGAAGATTTGGGAAATCATGTCATCCACCATTTTGGAGGAAGAGGTCGTGCCAGGAGTAAACAAAATGTCAGCGTGAAACACATGCAAGATAGACCAGCACTGGACCTTTGGAGAGTAGAGATCCTGCATGGCAAGCATGAGAAATAAGACAATCTTTTAAAAACAAAACCAACACCAATGTATTTACAAAGTGTGGTTGTTATTGGCAGATGAGTGGAAGTCCACGCAACATTCAAGGTGGGCATTTCAAACTTTTAAAACAATATAAATTGCCATGTTTTAAACATATAAATGTGTGTAATTTCCTTGAAATCTTCCCAAGCCAATAATGATGCAAAATGAAACTTAAACAATGCAAAAATATTCAAATAGTAAGTGCCTTTTGGATCCTGTGCTAAATGCATTGTGGAGGATTTTTTTTTTTAAACAAGACTTAATTTTAGATGTCTGCATAGCAGAGAAGGGGGCAATGAAAACTTGTTTTTTAAGAAAATATCAGAAACCATGCATCATGGAGTTTATGGTGGACAAAGAGGAGAGGAGTAGAAGTTTTAAACAAAAAAATATATTAAAAAATAATTCATTTGCAAGCTACGCACAAGGTATGATGATGAAAGTAAAAAAAAACTATTATAAACACATACATTCCCATGCATGGTGCGCAAGTTTTGGTAGAAGAAATTGAAGTGCTTCAAATACAAAATTGCAAGAAAAAACCATTGCAAAATACAAGCACAGATAATGTAATTTGTAGTTGGAAAATCTTCAAAGAGTTGCACAAAAATTGAGAGGCCAAAAACATTTCAAAACAAGTATGATTGGCACATGTTAATGCCAATTTGCAAAGGGGACGCAGACTGCACTGGATTTGTGAGAGTTGGGTTTTAAAAAAAAACCTTTGTAAATGCATTTGGTTGGAGCTAGCTGGAATGTTGGATGACAGCCTGTCCATGGGAGAAGGAAGCCCCTGAAGGTTCATTGGAGAGATTTGACCAAAGCATAAGTGATGCTGAAAGACAAGGTGCAATTACATGTATAGGATTAGTTAATCCTAATACTGAAACACCTAATCGTATGACTTTAAGGGTACTGTGGAAACCTTCTAAGCCTGCTGGATCCCAGTCTCCATTTATTCCTACTTCAAAACCTTTTCCAAACAGAGGAAGATGATAGCCATGCGCAGATTCAGAGGAGATAGCCCACGCCAACAAAGAAGCAACAACACCACAAAAACATTCTACAACATAGATGCCCACGTTGTTTTGGGTGAAGACTTTAAAAGCACATTTCAAAACCAAAATGCAAAACAAATAGACATCTGCGCTATGGGGAGCATGGAGGAGAGCTTAAGTTTCCAAAAGCAAACTAAGACATTGGCAAATCAAATGTAGAGGTCTGTGCAATCCAAGTAATATGGAAAATCAAAAAACCGTGCATGTATGCATAAAGGAGGAGCTTAAAAACTAGAAGATGCAAGGAGGCATTATCCCACATGCATGGGATTTGAGTTTTTTAAATGCCTTTTATATGTTTTCACTCAGAATGTAATATGAATAAGAAAAAGACAAGGGACTCATGGCGGGTCCCTTGGCAAGCTGATTGCTGGAGGAGTTAGTGCACGGTGGGGCCTGCTAATTTTGGTGTAAAATACACAAGATAACTTTAAAAGGCTAAAGAGTTTAGTCCTACATTCGGCAGACAAAGGGTTTTTTCAGTGTTTATAAGGAAAAGCGCTTACAATGTACTATGAATATGAAGAGGAGGCTATGGGCGTGCATCTAGGAGCTGAAGACTTGCCTCAAAAATCATGCCCGAAGGAAGAAGATCCATATTTTGGTAGGACCCATAGTGATGATGTGGCAGGTGAGTTGGCTTAAGAGGCTGCAGATTTTGGCACGGATCTTGAGGCAACCAAAATTGAAAGATGGCTTAATGGCTTAATGAGAAAGGTGCAAGGAGGTTACCAATAAGCCATTAAGCCATTGGTCCACATGTCATAAGTGACAAGTGGCGCCGAGTGGACCGGTGAGCCAATTAGAGGACACCACATAGTGTAGGGCAGGTGGCAAGTGGTGCAAATCCAATGCAATTTGGAGGCACAAATCAAAGATTGACATGTGGCACCAAGTGGACTTGTAGACCAATCAGAGGGTGACACTTGGCATAATCTGGTGAGATGTATAGATTTAAATGATTTTTTTAATTTGAATTCATTTCAACAAAGGGGTTAACAAGTGTGCAAGTTCAAAAAAATCAAGGGTTGACTTAATGGCTTAAAGGGAAGGTGCTCACCATCTAACCACTAAGCCATTAAGCCTAAGTGACAAGTGTCACAAGCTGGTGCATCCTGGGGAAATAAGGGATTAAATTGAAATATTTAAACAAATTCATCACAAAAGGAAAAGGGTTAAAAGGTGTGCAAGTTCAGAAAGATCTAAGGGCTGACTTAATGGCTTAAAGGGAAGATGCTCACCATCTAACCTTTAATCCAAGCCTAGGTGACAAGTGTCAAGATGAGATAAAATCTGGGAAAAAGGAAATATTAATGTTAAATTTATCTCATTTCAATAGTCCAACTATTAAAAAGGTAATTAAATTTAAATTGAAATATTTCAAACTTTTGAAATAAATCTGCACGAGAAGGCAAAGTTGGATTAATGTTTTAGAGGGAAAATTTGATCCAAAATATGGAGTATCATATATCACCAAAAAGCTCTCAGAATGGAGATCATAATTTTGTAGATTATTTGAGGGAAAATCAAATCAGATTTTTGCAGTTTCAGTTGGAAGCAATTGTAGATATGTTTGGGGACAGACAGGTGTCGGTGACTGGATTGTTTTTCCTTTATCCTATATTTGGTTTTTCCTCCATTGTAAGAAGGATGCTAAATTTACAGCTGCATAGCAGACTTGATATCATTGTTTGGTTTTGAAGCTTTAGTCTATTGGAATGTTTTGAAGCAGAAATGCATTAATAAAATACAATGGAATCCCTTTTTTCAGATCTATGGTGTCTTTTTGTGCTTTTGTCCATGCTTTTGTATGTTTAGTTTGTAAGGCATTCTAAACATGCTGGTTACAAGGTAACTCTGCAATTACTTGTGAGCTTCCTTCAAGGAAGGAGTCAGCCTTGTGAGTAATTACAGAGGGCTGGGTATTAGTATAAAAATTTGATAGATAGATGTGAGAATAAGGGGATAGTTTGTAAGGCACTCTATCTGGGATCTTGTTTGTGTTATTATTAATTAGTTTTTTGTGGATTTATGTCTCATTGGACTCTTTGTCCGGGATTAGGCACTAGTCTAAATTCTGATAAGAAGTTCTCACCATCAATTTTAAATCAAATTAAATCTTTACATTTCTATTTCTAAGAGTATTCATGTTTGATTGTATTCAAAGGATGCAATTCATCTTGCTGATTTCTTGAAGAGTGAATCATAAGGTTAGCCTTCCTAAGTCCAGGAACTTTAAAAAGAAGAAGGATGAATGTCCTTGATCCACTATAAGGTTTACTGTTAAGCAGTGAGTCTGAAGATAGGTACACCCGCCTGGGTCTATGGAGCTCGAAGTGAAGAAGGATAATATCCTTGTTAATTAGCCTTTATCCTGTATGAATCTGAATTGGGAATCTAAGAGTCAGGCTTGAATAGCTATATATTGATTCTACAAGAAAAAGAGCTAACACACACCATGACCTTCATCTGCAAGTTGTGCTCCACCCTCAATAGACCTTATTCCAATGTCATGTGCAATATTATTATTACTTTCTTGTTTTAAAACAAATAGGCACATAATTATTTTATGGTGGAAATTAATATTGAATAGATTCCACAACTATTATATTTTAAATAAACTTCATTGATTTTATTTACTTGAGTAGTCAAGAATCTTAGGCATTCAACCACAACTCCATAGCCTTCCTAGAAGGAAATCTTCAGGTCCTCTTCTGTGGGCACTCTAATGAATACAAAGGCCTTCATTTTTGCATAATATCATGAATTTTGCTTCTATGGTGTGATAAAACCAAAATTATTTTTAATTTATTATTTGGATGCAATATTTTATTTAATGATATTTATATTTCGTGCAAATAATTTCATATAACCACCTGATCCAAATTTGTGTTGCCCATTTTTTTCTATTCTTGCCTTTGTTGCATTCAATGTGTTGGGAAACCTATGAGAATTTTGAAATACATTATATTATGTAAAAAGAAATAATAATCAATATATAATTACATTGTTGATAGTATCACATATCTTCCTTGGCCCGATGTATTTCCTTTTTTTTTATTTTCAACCTTCTCCTCTCCATCCAACACCAAGTTCTTCCACTCCATCTCCAAAATTATGGGGTGATGCTTGTACTTTTTGTTATTATCTAAATGTGACCCATATTGGTCCCTCACGTACTTCATAAAGGTACTAACTTTCTTAAGGACCTTAGTTCAGTTGATTGTGTTATTATTGAAAAACACAACTAAACAGTTAATGAGCTCATCTTTTAAATCTTTATTTTGGGAATTCTACCATGTACATATGGTGGGCCCAAAGATCTCCAATTAAATATCATTTAGATGTTTATTAAAAATATCATTTCCTAAAAAATGATCATGGGATCATTAGTCCAAAAAGAGTGATCAATAGGTAATTTCAATTGGATTATATCTAAAAATAATTAAAACATTTTAGAGTACCTAGGATCTTCTCTATCTTTATGGGAATGAAATCCTCGGTCATCATAAATGTGACCAACAATGTTCCCATACTATTAAGATAGGAAGATCCATGAAATGCTGCTAAAACATCACTAGTACTAGTGGCCTCTGCATCCCTAGGTACATGTCTTGACACATGTTCTTGCATGTGTTCGCTACTAGAGGGTGCACTACCCGATGCCTGCATGTCATGTGTTTCCAACAATTTAGTCAATAATATAGGCACAAATAATAGGGTTAGATTATGTGATGTATGCACAAGAAGATCAGGATTGACACTTGTACTACCCCTATTCCTCGGGAAACACCTCCAGTACCTTGATCATGGCCAGCAACATCACGAGGAAACAAAAAATCCTATAAAAAAAACACATATTTTAGTTCATGACATAAAAGAGTACAAAATATAAAACCATGAATGAACTTATGTTATAATTAAAGATCTCATTACAAATTACTTGCAAGTTTCATGCTATCTCATCTGTTTGAGGCACTACAAATAAAAATTGAAGGATTTATTCATTGCATTTTTTGGGCTTTCCTTATCATATCCAGAGGGTTTGCAAAATATGCGATGTCATCATCGCATAATAGTGACTGCACCTCCCTATGGATGGTCTCCTCTACTAATGGCGTATTTCCGTGATCATCCGACTGCGACAAAAATATTAAAAACTTTATCAAAATTAACCCAATAAAATTACAAAAAAAAACATAATAATAAAACACTTTTATCGTATCTAATTTTTACAATTATTATGAGGTAAACTTGTCAGGTAAAAGAGGGTGAAGATGCATCACGATCTGTGCTCTAGGTAGAAGCCTTCCCCCTATGATCATTTCCCTGCTATGATAAAAATTAAATATAATAAAAACGTTATTGAAATAAAACCAATAGACTTATGAAAAAATAATAATAAAACGGTATAGTGCAGTCATTAATTGGAGGTTGGGTAAAATTTTATCTAGTACATACACCCCCCATAGTAGCTGTGTTTGTATCTATGTGATTCAAATTGTAATAGATTAACAAATCTTCCCCTACAATTACTAATTTTATCGCACATACGAATACAATTTTTCCCTCACATGCCTCAGATATGAAATTGGGTTGCTTATTTGCTGATTCAAGTCATGTACTATTTATAAACCCTGTAATATTCCCTAATGCTTTTGGCCTTCCATCAATGTACATAGCCACTCCTTTATTTTTATCCTTATCTTTTAGTTGTATATAATTTTTTGATAGTGCATACCTACACATACTTTGTGTATATTGAACCAACTGCATCCAATCTTTGTAACTGTAATAGGGTCTGACATACTCTACAAATTTAGTAACTTTGTCGTAACAGACCTTTATGCTATCCATACAAAATAGGCCCATACCATGTAATGAAATTTGTGTTATGCAATATATCCTCTCATCGACAAAAAAATCAATGTTTATTGAAGGAAGTTCCTTGGGTACCCATTATTTCCATAGATATTTGTACCTCAAGGGCACCTCGATGTCGCCTATGCTCTCATCATCATAAGAATATGACCCCCCTTCAACAAAAAAAAATTCCATGCATTTACAAAATTTTCTTCTAATATTTTGACCTCTATCATATCTCCCTCTTTTATACCTACTACATGTCTCTTTTTCCACTTCTCTTCCCTAATTTCCCTCGCTCAAGGAAGACAGCTCTCACAAATACATCTTTGGTGGAACCTGCACTAGTCCTGAATAGGTCAACACTGGTCAACACCTCCAAAGGTGTCCAAAAGTGATTAAATTGATGTAATTCATGTTTTTATATCATATTTAGCATGTTTTAGGAGTCCTAGGTTGATAGGATATCACTAGGTTGAAAATTGCAAAAAGTTGTCAAAATTGCTCGAAAGTTGCTATGATCAACTTTGCAATTTTGGTGCACAAAGTTGCATTTTGTTTCCCAAATGACCAAATAATTTGAAAGTTGGTTTAAAAATTTGGTAATGCTCTATAATGACTATATAAATCCTCTTTGGGTAAAGGATGGAGGTTTTTGTTGAATTTTGAAGGAAAAATCAACAAAGAACATTGTTATTTTTTAGAATTTCACTATTTTATGGTTTGAAGAGTCTTGTTCTTTTCTGTACAATATTTTGGTACCAAAAATGAAACATGGTTGGAAGACTATTTTAATCTACTCTCGAATCAATCAATTTTTAGAGAATTTCATTTTTTTTTAGAAAATTTATCGTTGTTTTTGTGATTGTAGGTCCAAACCCTTGTTAGGGTATCTAGTGGACATTAAAAATTGCAGAACTTTCAATCCCTCTATGAGAAAATCTAAAAATTGGTATATTAGAAAGCTCGTTCTTTCATGGTGATGTGATCCCAAGGTATGGGGTCGAAGGAATAAAAAAAAAGGTTGTCAATACTAGTCAAATGCATGGTGTGGAGGTAACAATAGTTGTGAATGTATCAATAAACCTTGTAAGGGTATGTTGATCAAAGATAATTTGGTAAGCATGGAAATAGTTTTTAGGGTCACTAACCTTGTGTTTTGAAGCCTTACATTTTTCAAACATCTAGAGGATTCATTTTCTTTTTTCTTAGAGGTTGATTGGGTTAGTTGGTGGAAGGTTGGTATTACTTTCTGCACCTATCTATGAAATTTATTGGACCACCTTCCTTGAAGACAATATTCCCTCTGAGGTAGTACTGGTGTCTGGTTAGTTATTGTATGAAATTTTTTGGACCACCTTTTCTATGAAATATCCCCTTGTGCAACCATCCTTTCGGTCTATTTATAAATGGAAAAACTAATTGGGTCCCTCCCTATCCAAAATTCCTTCACCATTTGCTAGGCACCCACAACATCTTCAAACCATTTATACTCTTTTGGAACTTGAAAAAAAAGGTCCACTTTCATTAGTGTTCTCTTTCAAGATTTCCCTAGTGATGGAATTTGTTCTATTCTTTTGGAGGTTTGGTTGAGTCAGTGAAATATTAAGAAGTTTTTAATGGCTCCTTATCTTGTTTTCATTTGTTGTACTTATATACATTCTATTATGGATAGGTGCTAGGCATTTTTCATTGCACTCACCAACCATGTATTGTTTTTAGTCCTTTTCATTATTTGTGGACCTCAATATGTAAATTTAATTCATCAAAGTTTATAAATTTGAACCCTAGTGAAATTTTTGTGATGTTATGTGACTGGAATTTATTTCAATCTTATAGTAAAAAAAATATGCAAACGTAGATACAAAAACTGTCTAGTTCATAGGCCAAAAATGGCCATCCAATTGATTGAACATCTCAAAGCTTGATTGTTCAAATTAGATACTAGTACTAGGTAGTACTGATGACATTATTTTTCCATTAGTATACTCACTAAAAAACATAGACATAAAGAATTACCGGTAGACAACAAGCATTACCGGCGAACCACAAGCAGTACCGGTGAAATGCAAGCATACCCGACAGAACAAAGATTTTTGAAAAGAATGCTAATTATAAAAGTGACAAGCATCACGGGCAGACCACAAGAATCACTGGTGACCACAAGCGTCACCGGAAACCACAAGCATTATCAGTGACACATTTTTTAGAACTAACCCGACAGGAACAGAAAAGGCATACCCGATGACCAGTTCAAGAAAGGAACACTAACGACAAAGAAAACTGACCATCGGAACCGACAGATAGATCAAGAACCCACAAATTGTGGATCTGATTTTTACACGACGGATAAAGAAATGTAATTATATTTATAGAGTTTTATTTTGTTTTAAATCATAATTTGATGGTCATGCAAGCTTTATGTAAATGCTTTAAAGCATCCTAACGGATGTAAAGCATATCTAACTAAAGATCAAGGTCAAGTTGTAAACCTTGGATCTAGAGTTAACTTGCGATGCATGAATCAAGAATTGAACCTAAACTAGTATAAATAGATGTTCATACTCAATTGTGAGTACATTAATTCTTATTACTGATAGCCATGAAGAGCATCTAAGGAGCAGAAGGCAAAATTCATGCAAAGATCAGAAACAAAGTATATCAGTTATCAAGAACACACATAGGCTACCGATGAGCATATAAAGGTATTATTCAATAATGAAAGGATGATTACTTAAATGTATGAAGCTTTATAGGATCTGTTATCAACTTATCAGAAATTGAAGATTTCATTTATCATCAGATCAAAGACTTATGTAGTTGCATTCTAACAAGTGCATCACATCTAAAATCCTTTTGTAGAAGGTGGACTTAACCATTCTTTCCTAATCTCTTAACAAAGTGCACACTTAACAATGTTTCTAAAGCTTCAAACAAAGTAGATCTTAACAGGTCTCCACTATAATACTCCTAACAGGGTAGGTCATCAGAAGTGACCAATTGTAAGCCTTAACCAGCCCCTCCTTATCTGCAGATAGTGAAGTTTTGTGGGTAACAATCCCCACTGCAGTTTTTGCTTCCTTAACAGGAGTTTTTTGCGATATCATATCTTGTGTCATGTGTTATATATTCTCATGAATGTTTCTATTATTGTTACATATCAAAAGAATGTATGATATGATTACATATGCATAAACAAAGATGAATAGTTAGATAAGATAAATTACAAACAGATGACTAAGGGTTAATGGGCTAACCAAGAAAATTTTTAGAGGTATTGATTCACCCCTCCCCTCTCAGTACATCATCTCAATATAATTCCAACAATTGGTATCAGAGCTAAGTCTCTCTCTTGAAAATATTAAAGACTTGAGAGCAAAGATCAGAGCAATGGACAAGTTTAGACTGGACATGAATATTGAGAATGAGCAGTTACAGGTGCAAATAAAGTATGGGCAGTATAACGAGGCGAAGCTAAAGCTGAGAAAACTTCTTGATGAAAGAAAGATTATGGAAACCAGGCTGAATGAGAAAGAATACAAAGAAATGGAAATACAAGAGTACTTTGAAATAGAAGAATCATCGTTGAGCAAAGCTTCAAATGCATCAGTTGAATAAATTACAAATATGCAGGAGATCAATCTACATTTGATAGATCAAATCAAGATGCTGCAAATTGGTCAAGAAACTCAAATGGTAAAAATGATTGATGTTATGAATGATGGAAAAAAAGATGAAAATGAAAGAACACTAGCCATTGATGATAGGAGGAAAATTACAGAGAAACTACAAGAGAAAGAATAGGAAATTCTAAGACTCACTGAGCATCACCACGAGGTTACCAATCGGATTATTCTTATGATTCAAGAAGCAAACAGATCAAATACATAACTCATTGAAAGAATATAGATCATTGGTGAGCTGAGAGAAGAGAATGAGAAATTGAAGCATGAAATCAAACTCCAGAATCAACACAATGAATTGATCAAAAAGGCTGAGGATAGCAACCAAAGGATGGATGATTTTCTTGACGGACAAAGAAGAGTTAACAACTACACAGGATTAGGGTATAATGAGAATGGAGAATCCTATAATCAATTTGATAAGAGGAATGGTTTCACAACCCCAAGATCTAAGAAGCTATCATGCAATCACTGTGGAAAACCAAGCCACACCTCAAACATCTGCAAAAGCAAAATGAAAGGTATTTCTCAAGCACAATCTACTTTTATTGGTAATTGTTATAAATGTCAAAAGAAAGGACACAAGGCACATGAGTGCAGATCCAAAGTGATGAATCCAAAGAGAAAAACCAATATGGACAAGTACTGTCCTACATGCAAGATGAATGGGCATACACATAAGGAATTCTAGAAAAAGAATAATAAAGCATGGACTCCAAAGGAGAATGATAAAAGCTACAAACCAGCAAGAGAAGGTAACTCATATGTTTTGGACTATAACACATGGGTAAACTGCACATCATGTGGAAGGTATGGTCATATTGCTGCCAACTATATGAGAAAGTGGACCAGAAGGTCAAGAGGATGATCCAATCCAGGTATGGCATGTTTACACTGAAATAAGGTTGGACATGTGATAAAAGATTGCAAAGACCGATTGACAGACACAAATACTCATCCCAGTGGAAACACCATTGATGACATCAAAAGAATGAGAAACAAGATGTGGGTAAAAGCCACAAACACTGAAGGTGCTAGTACAAACAATGCAAATGGTGACACCCCATCCACTGGATCTGATGACATCACTACATCTAACTAGATTACACAAGTAAGTATGGAACTGCATAATCACAAGTTTTACTATGCATCGGTTCCATTATACATAGTTCATATTGTAATATTAGAATGAATAAAGATGCAATACATTGTTATGTACTTGAAAAGAAACCATCAATTATTTGGGATAATCTGCATCGGTGAACACACACAGAAAAAGTTAGCATCACTTACAGGAATGTATCGGTCATTACACAAGCTAAGTGTAAACTGATGGATATTGGTGAATACTGAATCACAAAAGCTGTCATTGCAATCTCACCGATGAGCATCAGTGAAGTCTTTGAAACTGCTAGCGACCTCAATGCTTTGTATAGACACCGACAGAGTTATGAATGTCTTTATTGACAAAAGTAGTCTTTGTAAACTGACAAGTTGGTAAGCATTTATGACAACTTAGTGCACTAAAAAAGAGAATAAAAGCCTGATAGGAAAGCTCATTTTCACACCCACAATTTTTGAGCAAAGCAGAGCAATTTTTGTGCAATTTGAGAAGCGACCCAGTAGAAGGAATTCACTAAGAATTCATATTCAAAGGAGATCATAAACATTCAGTAAGTTAATCCACTCACCGATAGCACTTTTTTGATTTACAAAAAGCCCTAAATTTCAAATACGATGGCATCAACATCTAGGGTAGAGAAAATCAAGGTTGACAGGAAGAAACCTTACATACTTGTTAGTAGAGGGGCATGTGTTGAACCAAAATATAAGTTACATCCTGAGATAGCCTCTCAACCAGATGATTCTGGAGCATTCTCCCAAATACCTGCTAGGTTTTTATTGGTCGAGGATGTTAGCTCCTTCATTCACTGCAAGATCTCAGAGATAGGAGATCTGGACCTTGATAACGCCTATAGGGCACTCTGTGATGATGATGGTAAGCTCAAAGAAGAGCATAAAAACTTAGAAGTGAAAGGACTCACAAATGCACTTCATTTTCCTAGGGTTTTAAAAATAGAATGGATCAAAATTGTACTAAGCAGAGTCCATGACAATGCTCTATGGCTGAATAAACCCAAGACTATAACAAAGGATGTTATACACACCCTGGCTAGTTATCCAACAACAGACAAACCTCAGGCTCACAAACATCCACCTCTTGTAGAAGTGGAAAGGTTAACCGATGCAAAATCAGACAAGAGGGCACTAAAAGTAAATACTATTAGTGACACAGAGCTGAAATTTGGAGCAGGTGTAGTTGGATATAAGATATTCCAAGCTAGCAGAATGAACAACATTTCTAGCACTGCAATGAGCACATCATATAAGATCATCAAAAAGGGGAAGAAGATGGATCTGGCAAAGATCCTATTGCATCAATTTGAGGAGAACATGTGCACCATAAGGTCCTCAAGGACAAACACATGTAAGTTCGGTTCCCTTATAATGTGTATATTCTTCTACTTCAAAGAGTACTTTCCTTCAATAGGAAAAGTAGCATGGGACACAAGTAGACCAATCACCATGCAAATAAGTCAATTCATAGAATCACTTGGTACAGACTTTGACAATGTAATGCATGAGTATTTCAAATCCATTAAGGAAATGCTACAAGCTAGAAGTAGAATTCCTAAAAGTTTGATAGAGGAATACAAAGAAGATATTTGTTTTATGGTGGATACAAATTTCACCTACATTCAAGCTGTAGTTCCTAGGAAATCATGGCTTGAAAAGCTTGATTATGAAATTAAAATAGGATTAGTAAAGGAATGCATTCAGGCATTGCTAAATGAACCCATTGACAACAAACAACTGAGATTTGGTACATATGAGGAAGCCAAACTAAAGATTAAATCAACTCTTGTCAAGAAGGTTGTCAAGCAGTCTAAAAGAATGGTCAAGAATTTGAAAAAGAACTTGAATATATCTTCTGATGGAGAAGAAGAAGAAGAGGGTAAGGAGGAACAAGAAGACAAGGAGGAACAACAAAGTAAGAATGAAGACACTGAAGAATAGCTTCCCATCGGTGAAACAAAAGAGCAACAAGAATCAGAGGAAGAGAAATCTGATTCACCACCTCCTCCTCCATCTAAAAAGGCTAGAACTAGAAGCCAAATAGCACAAGATGCTATTCCCTCTCCCATGGTAAAAGGGAAGGTGTACAAGAGGAAACCTGCACCTCAAAAAGCTAAACAACCATCTAGGGCACCTGCAAAGAGGAGGAAATATGTTTAGACTGATGAGGACATAGAAGGTTCAGCTATGGATGAACCTGACGCTGTCAGACTAGCAAAGGAAAAAGCAAAGGTTACATCTCCATCTGATGACATTGATATCATATGTAAGTACATTTCTGAAGCTGTATCTTTTGGACATCCAAAAATTAGGAAATGGTTACGATGGGATAGAGCAGAACAAAATAAGATTGAAGATGCACTTATTGCAAAGATGTGCAAACATTATTATGTCCCACTGCACTTCACAAGACAAGATGTTCCACAAGAAATTTTGGATAAGATATCCTCTAGATTCACTTTTGCACTCCATGAGGAGAAGAGGATAAGAGAAAGAGTACAAGTCTCTCTTATGCCTCCTGATTCAACAAAAGAGGAAATCAATGAAGTAATGGAGAAATTTACAAAGAAATTCTCACCAAAATTGAGAGCATAAATTTTTTTTCAAGGAAAGCTTATAGAGATAGAAGAAGACACTCACAAACTATGGAGTGGATTACTAAAACCTAATGAGGAAAGCAGTCCTGAAAAGGAACCTATAAACAAAATAGGTAAGGCAAAAGTTGAGTTGGAGAATCAAGAAGTATAGATCACAGGCCAGAAACACATAGATATTATAGATGAAGATTGGTCAAAAGATGGCCAACATGATCAAGTACTGGATAGCCCCATCCACATTAACTTAGAGGATGAAGAAGTTACCAAAGAGGAACTTTCAATAAAAGGTAACTTAGATGTGGATATGAATGATGATTCATGGTTAGACAACATTATCGACACCATTACAGGCAAAGACCCTGCAACAGAGATCCAAAAAGATGAAAACATCCATACTGCAGAGGGAAAGACCGACATACAGGACATAGCTATTGACACTGCAACTGTCAATACACTGACAAATATGAATATATTAATAGATGCTATTGATATATAGTCTAGTCAAGATAAATCATCTATGAAAGATGATGATATACCCAAGGATATGGGTACAGATGAAAACCAAGGTGCATCCAACAATCCTAAGGATACAGACACTAAAATGAAGGATGCAACCGATGAGCAACAAGATGTATGAAAAGAACAACAACAAGAGGCAGACAAAACAACAGAGGATACATCGAAAAGGTTGAAGGTATTAGCTCTTTTTCTTGCAACACTTACCTAATGATGATAGTATACCTTGTATACTTGAATGCAACCTCTTTTAGGCAAGAGAAAGGCTAATTTCTAAGGATTGGATAATATCCTTCTTCATTTTTGAGCTCCACAGACTTAGGCAGGTTTTACCTTTTAAAGATTACTAATATCTCAGTCTATGTATTTAGTGGATTGTTTCATTCAGTGGTTATGTACCTGAAACCTCACTATAAAAAATTATAGAACACTTTAGATATTTCAATGACTAGTTTGAAATAGAGTACTATAAGCCAGGCTATGGTTTTGAGAACATAAACCAATGAGTCAAGGATTTGCATCCTTCTTCCTTTTGTCTTTAGGAGGGATAACCTAATGATTCACTCTCTAAAGAATCAACAAAGTGGAAACTGTCCTACTGACATAAGTCCTTGATGAGTTCAGCTCATATATTTTAGTGTCAAGTGTGTTTGGAATAATTTTGAATGTTTCTGAAAACCTAGATGATGATATATTATCAGACTCAAATCTAGATCACTGCCTATCCTTTTGGTTACAGAGTCAAAAAGCTTGAAGTTTCACATAAACAAAACACTATAAGCTGCCTTACAACCTACATGCAATTAGAATAAGTTGCCTTGCAAATTATCTGATTACCTCTTAAATACTATATCAAATCCTTAAATACTAATATGCTTCCTAAAACTACTCACAAAACTTAGTTCTTTACATGAAAGAAACTTGCAAGTAATTAGATAGTCACCTTGTAACCAAAATTCTTTAGACTGCCTTACAATCTTAATCATAAAAAAACATAGACAGGAAATAAAGAGACAACAATAAAGAAGAGTAAAATTGCACCGTATTTTATTGATGTAATCCTTCTTTCACACATAAGAAAAAGCTATGAAGATTGAAAGAACACAGGCACAGATTTAGAAAGACTGATTCTTTACATTAATTTTCATCCTCCTTTTTTTACAATGGAACTCTCTTCTATATATATATATAGATTTTCAACCATCTTGGAATCCTTTTTAAAAGGATGCTACAAGCTTCGGATGGTCTCAGAAAACCTAACCCTAAAACTATAGAAGAGACAAAATGAAAGAGAGAGAAGAAGCGGTGGAATGACCAAGTCAAAAAGATAAAGACAGATATTCTTTGTTCTTCTCCTGATCTAGCGACTTAAATCTGATAGTATACATGGTAGATGGTAGCAGTCATGTCGAGTCTAGATGACCGTGCTTTTATATTTACCTATATTCTCCTTTGGTAATAACTATCCTCTTTATCTTCAACAGTGAAGTACCAAGTAGTCATCCTTACTCATCGTCCAAAATTTCTTCTTCAACTACTGGATTCTTTTTCTTGGGTGTAGTCATTACTTCCCATGCTTTCACTTCATCATCTGATGGCCACTTGAAGTCCTAAGTACTCTGTATTTGGACCTTTTTCCTGTCCCATCTTGCATCAGTGATATTTTTGACATCTACCAGAAACTTGTTGATGTCAGTCTCTGCCTTGAAAGCTTCATCCAATATCTTATTGAACCCTTCTACATCAATATTAGTTCCTGAAATAAATGCCTCACTACTAGGCATTTTTTTGTCAAACTCACCCCTCCAGGCATCTAAGGCCTTCACTTGATCATCATCTCCTCTTAAAGAAGGTATAAATCTATTAAAATTATCAGAAAAGAGGCTTAACTTTACCTCAATTTGGTTCAATTTGCCCTTAAAGAATGAGAGAGTAATATTAAATATTTTGATCTCATCTTCAACTTCAGTGACTATTTCTAGAAAATCTGATCTTAGGGATTGCAATGATGACAACTTTTCAAATAATTGCATGCTACTAGACCACTTAGTAAAATAGGGGTTGAGGATAGCCAAATATCCCATTACCTCAGTATGCAAAGCTAGCAACTTGTTATAGGTATTGAGTACAACATCAGCTTTACCTTTTAAGATATCAATTCTATGTTGTAGCACCCCCTTCAATGCTCTTAAAACAACCTCATTTCCTTTCTCTTCCTCAACCTTTTCCTCAGCTTCCTCTTCAGAATTTGTTTTGTCTTGAATTTGCAGGGGCTGTGGTACATACATCACCTCAGGCTTTGTTTCCAATTCTTCCATCAATTTTTTTATCATCTGATCCCTCTGATAAAGCTGCACTCAGCACATTTCTCTATCTTTTTCCAATGCACTAGTCTCTTCCACCAATGTGCTACACCTTTCAGACAATTGCTTAGTTTTGTCTTCATTCAAGTGATCCCAATGTGTCATGATCTAGGATATCTCCAAATCCCCTATATTTTGCATCATCTAGACCATTTGATTGCCCACCATATTCTCCTAAATATTCACCACTTGGGGTTTTTGGTCTTTTGGGCATAGGCTCCACATTGAAAAGGCCTGAGACTTTGGGCTATACCCAAATCCTTTTATCACATTACCTATTTGAACTTCACTATCCATCTTGAGATCTGGCTATTTCCTTATTTGATCAATTATAAAGGCGGATGCTAAATCCCAACCCTCAACCAATAGTATTCCACTTCTTGATACTAATTTTCCGGCATCCTCTGGTGAAATATCCTCATTTTCAGGATCATAATTTTGCAAAGCCATCAATGCCTCATTAGTTATGGTCTCTTCACCATCAACTGTCAGCTCTGCCCTTATTTTTTCTTTCTTATACCATCTGAGGAAGTCTTTAAACTCCTCAGTTTTCACAAAATTATCATCATTCAAAAATTCTTGTTGATGAATCAATCTCTCATCAATACAGGCCTTAAGAGGCATTTCGACCTCATCATCTAAATCAGGCTGTTGTTTCTTACCCTCCATGATTTCCTTCCTTAGGTTAAGATCATATAACATATTGCCAGGTACTAAGGCCTTAGCCTTGTCTTTTTTCTTATTTTTCCCTTCAGTTGAAGGCTGACCTATCTCTAGTTTCTGCCTCTTTGCAGCAGTTTATTCTATATCATCTGGTTGGGCAACAACTGTCAAATCTATAATGTGGCCCTCTTCTCCATGCAACCGTGGCATTTCAGCAATATCTTGTTGTGGTGGAGCATGTATAGTAGGATGTGCATAATCACTATCACTACTTCTATCATATTCAGATTCTGAATGATCAGGTGTCTGAGCACCTTTCTTGTCAAGAACTGTATCAAGCTGCTCTATAAGCACATAATAGTTTTCTATCATGGCTTTAATCCTATCAAAATATGGGAGATCATGGTAAAAACCCCCGAAAGCTAGCCCATTTCTCTTTATTTGAGTCTCAAGTTTTAACAACTCTTGAATCCTCAGTCTTCTTGTATGATATCATCTTCATCCAAGAGATTCCTTTTTGCATCTTCCTCTATGCATTCACAGTGGACATTAGTATTGGGGATTGTAGGAGTATACAATCTCCTTACCCCTACCATAAAACCTTCTCGGTCAATGTATCTATAAGGGGCTGCCCCCATTCTGTATCCCTCGAACCATTGACCCATTGCATCAATAGAACCCTTTCCAATTGTGAAGTTAGAAATCTTAAACTGCCTAGGGGTCAAAGTCCCCTTCTTATGTGGCGCAAAATTCTCATTGTTTGTCAACAATAGCTGCCATATAAATTTCATTGATGCCACCCTTGCTGGTACATAATATGGTAATAGATGAGGTGGGTGAATACACCCATATACCCTAATGACTGTATAATTTTCTTCCAAAAAGAAGTCATCCCAATTATGCTTTCCACCCCAGCCATCTCTATACTCACACGGCCTAAGTAGTTGTATAAATTTTAATGGGATCCTTGTTCTGCTGGTCCCCAAACTCTATACTATTGGATACACAATCCAATTTTGAAAGGCACAATAATCACATTCCCTAGAAGTGTAATTCCAAACCCTCACCTAAAATTGGATAGGATTTGGTCCTGCTTGGTAGAATCTCTAAGGGACTAGGATATTAACATCCATGATAACAAAATTGAAATGCAGAAGGAGATGCATAAGAACAAAGTAATGTAAAAACTTGGGCTCCTTCTCCTTTGGGTTCTTCATTCTCTTCTGTGTTGCAATGAAGCCCTCATGCATTTCATCTATGATGTGCTGAATATAGTCATAACTAGTATTGGAGTGGACCTCTTGTAGGTCCAACACCATCATCAAAATCCCTGCATCAATCTTCTCTGTGTCACCATCTATTCCTAGCACTCTGCACAAGGCATAGGCAACATACTTGATATAGAAGTGTAGATCCTTATAATAATAATGGTTGTTCCCGGACATAGGATCTAAATACTTTCTTACTTCCTTTAGCATATGTTTTAGCAACTGGCTCCTAGCAATCCCAGGCTTCAGAGTATATCTCTGTTGCTACTTTGTCATGTCAATTCTGGTAGACATGGTGCTATATAAGCTAAAGGCTTGCATGAATGAATTTCTGTTCAATATCAATAAGGCAGTGCCATCATCTCTCCTAATGGTCTTAGACAAAACATCATAATGATTGGCCAGGTCTAAGAACACGTCTACATCTAGGAAGACATCAAGAACAATCAACCTAGCTAAACCACAGGTCCAAGGGTTTGATACTGGGATGGCCTTGTCTGAATTCTCGTAAAAATAGTTGAAGAGAGAAAAACCTGTTGTTCCTGGAGTAACAGCATCTCGAATATCTCGATATTCATCAATGAGCACATTTGCATTAACCTTTTTATTCTGTGTTGAACCAGGAAGGCGGGGAAGGAATTCATCTAAATAATTCACTTTTCCTTTTGCCTCGTCCTCCATCCTCTCACTTTCGTCGCTGGTCGAGGCTACACTCACTAATCTAATCATGTTTTCAGTGCTTGAATTTCCTCTTCTTTATCGTTATTGAAACAAATCTACCACTGAGGTCCACTAAATTCCGTATGGATAATTCTGAAAACAATGAACTTTTAAATCACAGAAAACTCTGCAAAATCTTTGAATTTTACTCTATTTTGGCAACTGAACTCTTTAAGTTTAGAAATTCTGAAAGCAAGGTGAATGTAAATGAATAGGCCATCAAATCCTTATAATAACCATTCAAAGTACATAGCTCATGATTCTCAGAACATCAATTCTATGTTTAATGCCACATATTGTGAACATATTTGAAAACCTAGCCGTAGTTTCCTGAGTGTGACAGGAAAATCAAATTTGTAAAACTGAATCCTCAGAAAAACCTTATAAAATTAAAATGAGCTGACATGTCACCCTGAGATTGGCCTACTATCATACATCTCAGCTACCCCTTTTCTGCACAGTAATCAAAATCTAAAAGTCTGATTGGCCGCCGAATAATTCACACTGACATATTTAATACTAGCGCCTTTTTACAAAAATTAGCATTAAACGACAAGGCGACTGCACTCATTTTCTCTGTCACTGATCCCAATCCTTAACCTATTATTTATCTAGAGACATGGTGACTATACAAATTCCTTACCTTTACTAACCAGAGTCAACATTTGGTGATCACGCGACACAAGGAGATCAAAGTCACGAATGGTTATCACTAACCCATATTATTTTATGAGACTATGCGACTAACTATTAATGTTAGCTTCCACAGTTATTTCTTAGTCACCAAATGTTATCTTTCTTCTGCTAGACTGCATGAAAACTCTTAGTCGCCTGATCGCCAAATGAAAATGTTGAATGCCAAAAACTTCATGAGACATCGCGACAAAGGATTCTGCCCTTAAAATCATCTTGCGACCTTGCGACATACCCTTAACCGCTGAGTCGCGAGGACTTTTCTCTTTAGACTTTTTAATTCTCAGACTCGGCAACTACCGTAGGATCTTTCAGTGACTTCATCTGATGGCTGTCGCTTAATTGCCAAGTAACTTATCATACCTTTAAAATATTCGGAGACCCTGCGACTAGCAGTAACCCTTAAGTAGTCTTGTAGTCACTGAATACACTTATACCTTTAAGAAAGCATTCTAAAATCCATTTATCTCCTGACAGATGTCTTCTTCTGATTTGAAAGCTGAGTTATCTAGCGACAACCTGACTGTGCTTTATCCCAAACTGTAAAAGGTTAGTCACCAAGTCTCGAAAGTTTCAACTTAACTGGCTTCTTTTCTAGAGACTGCGTGACTAAAGGCTTTGCATTACACTTAATATTAGACTCATTTAGTGATTATGTGACAAAAGGTAATTGTGAAGTCTCTTAATAAAATATTAACTATGGAAAACATCTTGTGACCACCCAACTCACCTGTGGGCCCACTGACATATTACTGCTCAGTTCAAATGATTCAGCGATTACGTGACATAAAGCAAATTGTGAAGTCTGGGAAAGAACAGGGAATATTCGTATACCGCATGAGACAATGCGACAAAAGCTAATCATAGAGTCGGGGATAAAAGGGAATATGCTATTTTAAATTGTGTGACTAAGAAATTAGAAGAGAACTCATGACTTAAGTGAGGCAAAAAGTAACTGAGAAACATAAGCGAACAACACCTTAGGGTTTTCTTCAATTTGA
This sequence comes from Thuja plicata, assembly GCA_018584345.1. NCBI lineage: Eukaryota > Viridiplantae > Streptophyta > Pinopsida > Cupressales > Cupressaceae > Thuja > Thuja plicata. The sequence continues at coordinate 237,957 of MU219672.1, read as the reverse complement.
ACACTGAACAAACTAGGGTTTCAAGTCTTTCAATATCTTCACAGGTTTTAGGCTTGAAAACATGAAAAATGGAGAGGGAAAACCATAAAACCAAGGGAAAGGAACCAAAACCTAGAATACAACCAACAGTGGCTCTGATGAGGATTGGCTAAACAAGGTTTATGACAAAGAACCACAGAATCTATGGTTGCAGACCACCACAAAAATAGAACCGAACCCCAAAGGCAGGAGAGAAATATTTACAGAACTAACAAACAGGAAAAAGACTAAACATATAATACATATTTACTTGTGCACTGCAATAATTTTATCTGAAGAAAGGTTTCAAAAATTGCCCATGCACAGGCAACTCAAAACCTTCTCCCTCCATATCTTTCAACAAATATGAGTCTTTTCCATAATGTTTTGAGATTATGTAAGGCCCTAACCATAAAGACTCAAATTTCTTATGCTTACCTCTATCTTTTGCCCTTGCATTCCATTGGAAAACTAAGTCACCAGCCTAAAACTTTCTGTTAGTAGCCCTCTTGTCAAACAAATATTTCATTTTCTACTGTAACCCTATGTTCTCCCTCTGACTATCTCTTCTAGTTTCCTCCAATTCTATCAACTGTATCATTTTGTCTTGCATTGGGTCAGAGATATCTAAGTGTTCTTCTTTTATAAACTGATAAATAGGTAATAAATTATTCATTGCAAACCTTGCTGGTAAACCATATACCAATTCAAAAGGGGATTTACCAGTTGCCTTCTTGATTGTAATCCTATCCGCCCAAATAGCTAATCTTAACTTTGTATGCCATGTTTTCTTATTTTGTTCCAAAGTCCTTTTTAGTATCTTCAATAGTCTTTTGTTGCTAGACTCAGCTTTTCCATTAGCTTGTGGGTGGTATGGGGATGAATATGATATTGTAATCCCATACCTTTCACAAAAGCTTATCATTTCTTTTGATCTGAAACTCATAACATTATCCATCACTAGTTTACTAGGCACACCAAACCTGGTTAAAATGTTATCCATGAGAAAATCAGTAACCACCTTGCTTATTTCTCTCTTGGTTGGGATAGCCTCAATCCATTTAGTAAAATAATCAGTGGCCACTAATATCTACCTATGTCCTGCACTAGATTTCTCTTGAAATTCACCAATAAAATCAATTCCCCACATAGCAAAAGGAGCCTCAGTACTCACTGGATTTAGCAACAGAGCTCCTGCAAATTTTAATTTGTTGGAAAACCTCTGACATGGTTGACATTTTATGACATGAATATATGTGTCCTTGAACAAGGTAGGCCAATAATATCCTGACCTCAAAATCTTATGGGCGGTGGTCCTAGCAGAAAAATGACCTCCACATTGCCCTTCATGCATCTCTGCTAAAACCCTCTCAGCTTGGAAATTGTCAAGGCACAACAACAGTATACCATTCCTATCTTTCCAAAACAAATCTCCCTGAATTAGAATATATCTTTGAGTTTGTAACTTCAAACTTCTTTTTTGGTTTTCAGATAAATGATTAGGGCACTTAGCATGTTTGAGAAAGAAAACAATATCAGCATAATATGGCTACCTTTCTATACTAGTAATAGCTTGATCATGTGTCTCTTCTGGTTTAGGTGCACCAAGTCTAGATTTTCTTCTGTCATAAGTTTCACCAAACCTTGTCCTCTTATTAGTTTGGTGATACTGATCTCAAGATTAAACTCTTGGATTCTTGTAATCCATTTACATCTCTTACCAGTAACCTCTGACTATGTAAGGATATCTTTCACTGCTGAATGTGGAACATAGGCCTGCACCCTAGCACAAACCAAGTAAGGCCTAAAAGATTTTATAGCCTTAACAAATGCATAAGCCTGCTTTTCCATTATTTCATAATTAAGTTCTGCAGCCTACAAGGCTCTACTGTAAAAAGCTATAGGATGTTCAAATCCTTGTTCATCCTTTTGAAGTAATATTGTAGCAATAGTATGAAATGAGGCAAATGAAAACAAAGAGAAAGGCCTAGTGTAATCCAGAGATTTCAAAATTGGAGCCTGTTGTACTGCCTCTTTAATTCTTTCAAATGCTTGCTGAGCTTACTCATTCCAAACAAACTTAGTATCTTTTTTCAGTAATTTCACAATGGGCTTGACAATTTCTGCAAAACTGACTACAAATCTTCTGACAAAATTTATCTTTCCTAAAAAGGACTAAACACCTTTTAAATTTCTTGGAGCAATTACTCTTTGAATTGCCTCCACTCTCTCAGGGTCTATCCTTATCCCTTCTTTGGACACTATATGTCCCAACAACTTCCCCTCTTTGACTGCAAAATGACATTTTTTAGGGTTCAATGAAACACCATATTCCAAAGCTTTGTTAAAATTTTTACCCAGGTGGTCACAATGATCCAAAGCCCTTTTGGAATATGCAGTCAAGTCATCCTGATAAATGACCATGAATAGATCTATAAAATCTTT
>MU219672.1:189751-204797 GCA_018584345.1 Thuja plicata | reverse complement strand
TAGATCTTAATAGGTCTCCACTGTAATACTCCTAACAGGGTAGGTCATCAGAAGTGACCAATTGTAATCCTTAACCGGCCCCTTCTTATCTGCAGATAGTGAATTTTTGTGGGTAACAATCCCCACCGCAGTTTTTACTTCCTTTACAATAGTTTTCTGCGATATCATATCTTGTGTCATGTGTTATCTATTTTCATGAATATTTCTATTATTGTTACATATAAAAATAACTTATGATATGATAACATATGCATAAAGAAAGATGAACAGTTAGATAAGATAAATTACAAACTGATGACTAAGGGTTAATGGGCTGACCAAGAAAATTTTTAGAGGTACTGATTCACCCCTCCCCTCTCAGTACATCATATGAATATAATTCCAACAAGTACTTGGGTTTTTCAATGGGACATTGGCTCAAATTGACCAAAATATAGAATGCAACACCTTGATGGGAACAAACAAAGTCTAAATTACTATACTTGCAACAAAATTTCTAAATGTGGGTGGAAAAGCACTTAGTCATTGTCCCTTGGTCAATTTTCCCTATCTGAGTGTCCTCACCTCTCGTTCTATCTTTTCTATTGACAAATGGTTCCTAGTCTTCCTCCTCAACTCAATGGCCTTGAAACAATCATCCAGTGAAGTCTCACAACTCTCCACTCAGGGGATGGATGCAACAACTCTCAGTGCAATTCTCTAGTTAAGGTCTTGGTGCAGTATGCTATGTCATGCTTCTTGGCACCCCAAAATTCAAAATATATATGAAGGAATAGTTTAGGAGGGAACTCCTTAATCCAAGAGATTCATTTTCTTTTCATGGCATGTGTTAGGACACTTAAAAACATATTCACTCTAGTTGATATTGACACTTCTAAAGCATGCCAAAGACACTTTGGAGATATGTTATGATATAAAGAAGATTGTTAAGGTAATTTCAAATCTTGATCCATGAGGGTAGGAAAACATATATTCATTGGTACAAAAGGTTCCATTCAACTTGGAGGAAATGGATAATTACCTAAGGGGCTAACGTGAGATTGGACCAATTTTATATTATGATACAAATAGCTTTGAAAAAGGGATGATGAAATGGTTAAGTATGGAAAATTGTAGAGATAGATATAACACCAAGGGAAGAACACTAGAACTAATTTTATCACTATGAATTAATCCAAGACTCAAAATTCCACTAAGAGACATCCCTTACCTCTTAAATTAATTCCATAGGTGGTTTTATCCTCCAATATAGTGCCATTGGTTAGCTTAACATGTGAACTTACGCTATAAGTAGGATTATCATACACTTTCATAACATGTATGTGTGGTTTCAAAAGGTTTATATATTCTTGTGAATTTGAAAGAAAGGCATGTTTTTACTTTTCCAATATGTGTTACGGGTTAATTTGACTTGGTTTTAGCATTAGAGTGACAAACCTTGTGGTTTAGGTTCGATAAAATAATATAATCATTTTTTTAGCTTCCTGTTATCATCTTTATATTCAATGATATTTTTAAAGATCATCTAAATATTAATTGATAATGAAAATGCACAAACTCATGTTTAATAGATCTAAGGTGAGGCTCAGAGAGCCTCATTTTTTGAAACCATTAAGCAAATAAATTCTAAGAACAATATATGAAAGAGATGAGATATAAGGAAAATTGTATTATTAGGAAGGACAAGATTCCTTTATATATAATGACCTCATGTTTGAGTCTCAAAAACCTCCCATATCATCAATGCATGTGTATAGGATAACCATGTCAAGTTTCACTCCATACATTGAAAAAATTTCAACGTTGGCCACATTCACATGTCCCTATGCGAGGTCAACATGAGGAAACACTATTTTTTTGGGAATGAAATAACCAAAGATATGATCAAATAATATTTAATCAAAAATAATCATAGAGTAATTAGGATTTGATAATATGGAAATTTCTAGGAGAGCTACAATAGTTGTAACATCATGAATTAACAACATTAAAGAGTACATCATGAATTAATTATGTAATGACATAAAAATTAAAAATATCATGAATTAATTATGTAATGACATAAAAATTAAAAACATCATGAATTAATTATATAATGGCATAAAAATTAAAAACATCATGACTTGATTATGTAATGGCATACAAATTTAAAAAAAAAACATCATTAATTAATTATGTAATGACATAAAAATTAAAAACATCATGAGTTAATTATGTAACCATATAATTCAAATATAATTCTATCAAGAAATCAATATCAAGTAGATAATATAATCGCATAAATCATACATTTCAATGTCATTTATCTTCTTCTTCATCCAACTCTTTGTCTGTATCATCCAATACAGATTCAACATTGTAAGGATTGGTCATATCCTCATCATTGCCATTGATATCAGTTTTGATAATGTCACCATCCACACAGATATAATTTTCATAAACATTATCTCCTAAATCATCATTATCTAGTTCCACTTCTTCAAAATCTTCATCAGGCACATCATCAACTAACTTTTGATCCTAATCATCATCTACATCATCTTCTAGTTCTTCAGTATCTTCTTCTTCCACCAATAGGTGTTAGGGGTTAATTTGACTTGGTTTTAGCATTAGAGTGACAAACCTTGTGGTTTAGGTTCAATAAAAAAAATATACTCATTTTTTAGCTTCCTATTCTCATCTTTATATTCATTGAGCTTTTTAAAGATCATCTAAATATTCAATGCTAATGAAAATGCACAAACTGATGTTTAATAGATCTAAGGTGAGGCTCAAAGAGCCTCATCTTTTGAAACAATTAACCAAAGAAAGATAAGAAAAATATATGAAAGAGACAAAGAATAAGGAAACTTGTATTATTAGGAAGGATGAGATGCCTCTATATAGAATGAACTCATGTTTGAGTCTCAAAACCCTCCTATATCATTAATGCATGTGTCTAGGCTAACCATGTCAAGTTTCACTCCATACATGCACAAATTAAAAAAAAATCAATGTTGTCCCCATTCACATGTCACTATGTGGGGTCAACATGAGGAAACACTAATTTATGGGGAATGAAATAACCAAATATATTATCAAATACTATCTAATCATAAATAGTCATAGAGTAATTTGATCATATTGAAATTTCTAGGAGAGCTACAATAGTTGTAACATCATGAATTAACAACATTAAAGAGTACATATTGAATTAATTATGTAATGACATAAAAACATCATGAATTAATTATGTAATGGCATAAAAATTAAAAATGTCATGAATTAATTATGTAGTCATATAAGTCAAATATAACTATATCAAGAAATCAATATCAAATAGATAATATAATCACATAACTCATACATTTCAATATCATTGATCTTCTTCTTCATCCAACTCTGTGTCTGTATCATCCAATCCAGATTCAACATTGTAAGGATTGGTCATATCATCATCAATGTCATTGATATCATTTTTGATAATGTCATCATCCACACAAATATCATCTTCATGAACATTAACTCCTACATTATCATGATCTTTTTCCTCTTCTTCGACATCTTTGTCAAGGACATCATCAACTAACTATTGATCCTAATCATAATCTACATCATCTTCTATTTCTTCAGTATCTTCTTCTTCCACCACATTATACTTTACCGACCTTCCTCTTGGATCATATCTAACAACAAATGACCAACCCAGTTAACTTAGAACCTCTGAGTAAAATACCTACTCACATTGGATTGGAAGAACATAGGGCTCATTTCCATCTTTATCAATCGACCTTGTATTAACCATGGTAAATCCATTATCATGTTCAAGAATAGTCCTCTTTGGATCATTTTTATTCAATCATTAGCTTGTACCATTGGATGAAAAAAATAAAAAATTTGAAGGACTTAAAGGCACACTCAAGGATATCATCCAAAATCCCATAGTATCCATTTTCTGAGACTTGTGGATGTATGTCACTTCTAGATGAAACATTAGTCACCTGAAAAAATGCAGATATCCTAGAATCACAAGTTTTCTTTGTGTCATCCAAATTTTTGATTCAAAATTTATGACCATTTCATCACATAGCTTTGTGGTGTTTCACCTACTATATGTCAAACATGTAACAAATATTGCATCGTCAGTTGCTAAACATATTTATTATTGGCCAAATGTATGCAAAGAAAAAAAACTCAACATAAATATAAATGAATATAATTAAAAATAATTAAATAATATGGGTGATTAATATATTTGTACGTACCTATTTATCTCTTAAACCATATGCTAAATCAATTTCCCTTGGTGTAACATTGGAATCTCCATTATGATGAGATTCTTTAACAAATGAAGCCACACCTTAGCATGTTAATGCATGACCAGATTGTTTACATTGTTCAATCCATACCGTCATCCAATCAAGAATATTTGTGATGTACAAATGTAGTGCATCCCACTCTCGACCAATTGTATAAAAACATGAAATTCACAAATGACATAATTAGTTAATTACCATGGTGTAAGACCTTAATTTATAATGTATGTACCTAAAAACCTAACATCCCACCACCAATGATCTTATTATCTTTCATAATAAACCTCTGAACTATATGTATCCAAGATCTATTCTTCACACATTTCAAATTCAATAGATAGAATGAAATCAGATAAGTATATGAGCAAAGCATCCGTAGAGGAGAAAGTAAAAAAAGGAAGATAAAGTAAATATAGTAGATAAGGAAAATAGGAGTAATGAAGTAATGAGAAAAATAGTCATTCTATTTCAAATATATGCCACTTTGAAGTAGACATTAGAAGCATAAGAAAGATTTAATATTATATAAAAGGATTCAACTTGGAGATATAGTTGGAGAACATGTCTACCCGCTTAGGTCCTGTAGAGCCTAAAGAGAAGGGGATTTAAATCATAATTAAGTTGCTCTCATTTGTTGGCCAAGTCACTTTGATAGTTTGAGCACAAAGCTTGGAATACTTTGAGAACTTTCCAATTTTTTTGTTGGAACCTCAAAATTTTGACATAATTTTGACCATATATATGAACTATAAGACCTTTTCCTAGTGAACCATGTTAGTCATCAACAAGATTTTGTAAAGTTACTCAAGTTTTTTTTATGAAGTTTCACCACAATAGTAGTCCAAATAGGATGCCTATCTTCACCCAAAATATTTACATAGATTAGAACATGAATGTTGTGCATCATATTTATTCTAATATTAGATTGTGGGTTATGTAAAAATACCTTATAAAATATAGAGAAAAATACCAAATAAAAAGATTCCATGATCCGTAAAAAAACAAGAGAGGCATATATAACCTTGTTAGGTCCTGTAGAGCCTAAAGAGGAGGGGATTTAAATCATAATTACGTTTCTCTCATTTTTTGGCCAAGTCACTTTGAGAGTTTGAGCACAAAGCTTGGAATACTTTGAGAAATTTCCAATTTGTTTGTTGGAACCTCAAAATTTTGACATAATTTTGACCATATATATGAACTATAAGACCTTTTCCTAGTGAACCATGTTAGTCATCAACAAGATTTTGTAAAGTTACTCAAGTTTTTTTATGAAGTTTCACCACAATAGTAGTCCAAATAGGATGCCTATCTTCACCCAAAATATTTACATAGATTAGAACATGAATGTTGTGCATCATATTTATTCTAATATTAGATTGTGGGTTATGTAAAAATACCTTATAAAATATAGAGAAAAATACCAAATAAAAAGCTTCCATGATCCATAAAAAAAGAAGAGAGGCATATATAACCTTGGTTCATACATTATTCTCTATTTCACAAAGATAGAAAACAAGCGTTGCGAAATAGCAAAGCCATTTCTATTTTGCAAAGATAGAAAACACGAGTAGCGAAATAGTGAAGCCATCACTATTTTGCAAAGACATAAAACAAGGGTTGAAAAATAGAAAACCCATCATTGTTTTGCAAAACAGGAAACAAGAGTTGCAAAATAGAGAACACATCATTGTTTCACAAAGGACATACAGTAAAGGTTGAGAAATGGTGAAGTCATCACCATTTTGCAAAGGACTGTAAGAAGGGGTTGCAAAATAGCGAACCTAGTGCTATTTCACAAAGTGCATATTTTCCACTTACAATTTGGTGAAATGGTCACCACTTTGTGGATATGAATAAAATATATTTGTAAAGTAACAAAAGAGGTACTAAAATGATCTTTTTGTCATTTCACTGGAGTGATAGAACACACACAAGGAAGTGCAATGGGAATTAAATGTTTATGATCTTGGAATTAAAAGATCTAGTGCATGAATTAAAACAACACAAGTGATAATCAAACTTTGAGGATTTTGAGATGAAAGCGAAGTGGTGATCAGAAGAAGTTTGCCATCAATTATAGAAGGCTTGGAAGAAATTAGTAAGTTAAACTTTCTACTTGCAACTTGAATTTTATTTTCTAAAATGCCTAAGATAAAGGTTAAAGAAGAAGAAAAGGGTAAGGTATAGAAATTCCCTTAACAAAATCCCTCCTAGATGTGTTTCCTAGGTCTGTTGATACTAGAACGAAGGTCATTTTCCAAGATTTCTGGTCTAAATGTAAAGATTCTAATATACCACATACTGGTAGGTCCCTATTTTGGTATTTCTACAATAATAGGGATGAGAAAGGGCCTAGGTATAACCCCTAGAAGCTTGACCTAGAAAATGTTGTTATGCCAAATGTGTTCATATATGATGAGATTATTGATCAGTTGGCCCATTATTACAAAAAAAAACTAGAATGGTGAGAGGGGTAGACGGAACCCCAATTCTCGTTGTTTCTAAAATATGTATCGCTGAATGTTTTGGTTTAAACAAGAAAACACTTACAAGAATTGACAGGGAGAGGTACCTAGTAGAATATGAAAGGATGGTAAGGAGTATGGGACTGCAGGAGGTAGCCTACTCCAGGAAGAGGGGACATAATAACAAACCAATGATGGTGACTGGTAAGGCTCCATTTCCTACACTAGAAATTATGGATTTCTTTCAGAAAACATATCACGTGTGGTACCAATTTTATGGCAATGATCATAGATCTAGAATGCCAATTTATTTTATGTATATGTCAATGAGAATTTATAATCCCAATGTCAACCTAGAATTCACTATTGCTACTGAGATTGAAAGGATTTTATACAACCAGTTAGTCTACTGGAAAACTAGTAGAACTTTCAAAAATTATTCTTTGTTGTGCCATCTAATCCTATTCCAAAATAGAAATTTATTTTGAAACTCCATGAAATTAACCATGGTGGATGATCAAGGAATTTGAATCCCAATTTAGCTATGGTGTAGGGTGTGGGATAAGAATAGTAGATATTGTAATTACAACACTTTTCATGACTCATTTTTTGTGTGGATATTGAGGGCACTTGGACTATAGTGGAAAGGCTTTTTCTTAAGATAAGGGTTGTATTGAGACCATTGGAGCATAATCCTCATGAGAAGGGTTACACCCATAATTTTCCTAATTGTATTTATAAGAGTGATCAGACTCTTATTAGAGTTTATGGGTGAAATCAAGCCCCTTATAAAATACCATTTTTTGTTTTTGATAGAGTTTCTTTTTCTAAATTCTATTTGATAGTTGATATGGTTTGAAAGGGATGTAAATGGACCAAGGAAAAAGGGAACTTTTATGCTCCATGTGGTTAGATTTGTAGGGTTTTCTATTGGTTTTGGCTCTATTGAACAATTTCAAAGTTATTTAAAGGAGCATATCAATTTATAGATGGAAAGGAAAGGGCCTATGACCTTGAAGGTCACATTAAGTCCATCAAAGCATGTAAACATCAAATAGACATAACTGAAGATATTTATTGAAATTGTATGAATCCTTCAGATGTCATGAAAACTTGGAAAAAAATCAACATATTAAAGATGTTAGAAGATCAAATACAAAAAAAGGGATTGCCACAGTTTCACCATGATCAGACCAATGAGATAATAAGAATGGAATTGTGTTTCAGAGATTTGAAAAATTATTTGGAAAATCTACAAGTGATGTTATACTAGAGGTTAATACTTCTCCTCCTAAAAGGCATAAAAAGTTAATTATTCATGATTCATATTCTGAATATGCAACAAATTCCCCTCTTAAAAATAAAAATCAAGAAGAAGTGGCACCTCTTGTGCCCCATGATGACTCACAAGGAGAAGAAGATAATGAAGAGGCTTCTAGTGCACTCAGAGCACTTGGTAATGATGAAGAAGTGGACATGCCTATTTATCCATTAATATTTAAAGAGGAAGTTCTTGTTTATAATGCTCAACTTTAGGAGGAAGAGGAACCTATTAATTTCATGGATTAAAGGCAAGCTAATAGAGAGATTGTCACCATTTGAACTAATCTCTAGTTCAAAAAAATTCCAAAAATAATTCCTTGGCTTTTCTCTATCACTAGGATCCTAGGATAGTTTACAAAACAATCTCCAAAACCACTCCTTCAATCTTCCTATCAATTTCAAATTCTCTACTTATCTATGCTTTCATTGAGCTCACCAGGGTAAGCCAACTCTCCAACACACCAACCCTATTGTGTAACCTTACAGGAGTTAGGTTGGTTTCTTTACTCTTTTTAGACCACATTTACAACTTCTATCAAGGTTTAGTGTTCATAATTCCATCACTGCACATACTTCCTATAAACAAGGGCTAGAAGCTATTAGGTCTCTTTTAGCCCTATTTTGTAGGATTTTGGATTTCTCTTCTGAAACTTCCGTAAAACCCCTTAAGAAAAGTTGTGATTTAGAAACCATTTGCAGAAAATCAAAGGAATTTATTGGTCTTAGGCTCTGGAAGTGTTTGTACATCACGAAACCCTAAATGAGCTAATTCTTGAAGAAAAGAACCAGTTTCTACATATCATGTTCCAAATCCATTCAAATGGATTCAAAGATTCATCAGCTCACACAAAAAGCTATGCCAAGGTATTAGAGACACCACTAAGGTGTTGGATTTATTTGATCAATCCACTCCTACAAGTTAGACTCTTTGTCTGTCTTATTTCCCTATTCGGGTTATGAACCAGCTCGCCTAAGGAAAAATCAGAGCTCAAAATTCACTATTACCATTTATAACATCTTAAAAAAAGGAAAAAAAAATTGTAAATAGACCCCATTTGTATTCCACCAAGGGTCAGATATTTTCCATGGTAGGAATTTCCTATGGAGCCATTTTTGTATTTACAACCCTGACTGGTCCAGTGAACCTAGAACATGGACATAAATTAATTTACACTTCAAAAGAAAAACCTAAAGACTAATCCAATCCACAAAGTATTGAAAATAAATTGCACCTCTCTACTTACATTGAAAACAAAATAGATTCAATCCATCAAACACCACTATAACACAAAAGTAAGAAAATAGCACTGTAACAGTAAACTGTTTGATTCCAGTTCTTGGAAAAATGTATCTTGAAGTGTCCAACCTTCATAAAAGGCCATAAAAGTCCTTGAATAGGTCCCATTTACCTATGGAAACTTCTCAAACCAACCCATAACTTCCTTTGGGTAGTTTGAAAACTTTTCCCAAATGTTGTCGAGCAACTTTTCAAAGTTGCAAAAGTTGCTCGACAACTTTTACATTTGTTGACATTTCAAAAATTAATTTGTTCTAACCCAAAATTATGGGTTTCATTTCACCTCAAAATCACTTCTAAGCCTAATTATAATTGTAATGGATCAATTTATACACCCTAGGTCTCTACTTTGCCCAATTTGGCTTGCAACCACAACATAAGGCCTATTGGACACAATATTTCCACAACAAAATATACCACATTAAAACTAAACAAAACTATACTATAACACTATCTAACCAACACAAGCCTAGAAAAAAGGCTTTATAAGCCAAAATTTGATGGTTGGATAGGACCAACCTCTAGGTTCTCCTGCACCATTCTCCCCCTGATGAGAAGAGCTCAAGTTATCTTTGAAGAAAGAAGTGAAAGATCAATTCCAAAATTCTTGAAATCACCTTCAAAAATCCAGGTTGCCTCTAATTCTGGTTGTTGCACCCATTTGATTAGATATTCCATGTAATCCTTCTTTTTGGTCTTTTTGGCAACTCACTTATATAGGATCATCCCTGTTGTAGGTTTGGGTTGTGAAGGCAATGCTAGGTATTGAATCATTTCTTGTATATCATCATCATTATCTTGTTTCTTAGGGCTGGGACCCTTGTATTTCACCAAATCTTCTATGTTGAACACAGGTGATAGTGCTACATCTTTAGGCAGATCTACATTGTAGGAATTATTTCCATGCTTAGCTAGGATTTGGCAAGGGCCAAACCTCCTCATATGTAATTTAATTGGTTCTCCCTTTTGGATTATAGCTTTGTTTAAATTAACCATAACCCAGTCTCCAACTACAAATTGGACATCCTTTCTCTTAACATCAATTTTGTCCTTGATCTTTGAAGTATTTTCTTCTAGGTTATTATTTACTTTCTCATGTACTTCTTTCATGGACTATGCAAATTCCTCTACATGCCCACTCTTTTATGTCATGTCTTTGAAATATCTTAGTTCATACACACCCCTAGGGTGCATCCCATATAAACTATTTCAAAATAATTCTTACCTGTGATCTTATGCACTATATCATTGTAGTAAAATTCAGCTTGGTGAAGGATTTGATCCAAAGCTTGCCCATACTCATTGGTCATACATCTTAGGAGGTTTCCTAATGTCCTATTTACAACCTCAGTCTTCCCATCAGTCTATAGATGGTAAGAAGACCCAAAAGATAGGTTGGTTCCCAACCTCTTCCATAAAGTTTTCCAAAAATGCACCATGTATTTGGTGTCCCTATCCGAGACTATGTTGATTGGGAATCAATGAATTATGATTAATTCCCTAAAGAAAAAATGTAATATATGGTTGGAATCATGAGTCACCTTACATGTAATGAAATGACTCATCTTACTAAATATATCAACAACAACATATATTCTATCATAACCAGTCCTAGTCTTGGGTAAGAAAATAATAAAATCCATACTCACATATTCCCATGGCCTATTTGGAATTTAAAATGGTTGATACAAACCAACATTGGAGGATGTGCCTTTTTCCCTTTGATATATTGTACATTGTTCCACATATCTCTTTATGTCTCTTTGCATCTTAGGCCAATAGTAGAACCTCTATATTAACTCCAAAGTCTTATTTAGTCCAAAATGACCACTTAGACTTCCATTATGCTTCTCCTGCATCAAATTCTCCCTCATTGACCCCTTAGGTACACATAATTTTCCACCTTTGAATAAGAGTCCATTCTGCAATGTATAATCTACATAATCATAGTGAAAATTATTGTTGAACTCTTGGCATATCTTTTGGGCACCTCCAAAATCTTCATCCTCTATACAATGATCTTTAAAATTGTCCACCCTAATACTTTTCAATTGTACTTCCTAAACTATGAGTAGCTTTCTACTTAGTGCATCAACAACCTTATTCAATTGTCCCTTCTTATGTTTAATATGGAATGTGTAGGATTGCAAGTACTCTATCCATTTAATATGTCTATGACTCATCTTGTCTTGGGCGTTGATGAAACTCAATGCTTGATTGTCTGTATATACTACCAAATCCTTGGGTAAGAGGTAGTGTCTCCATTTCCTAAGTGATTGAACAGGTGCATAAATATCTAAGTCATAAGAATGACACTGGTCTATTCTCTTGAGTCAAAAATGTACCTACTGCAATGTTACTGGCATCACACTCTAAAGTGAAAATTTTATCAAAACTAGGTAGCACTAACATAGGTTGTGTTGCCACATCTTTATTTTTTGAGTTCAAAACCCCTATCTACTTCCCTTGTCCACTTGAACTTAGCTTTCATTCCCCCTTTAATAGTATCCAATATAGGAGCACAAATTGCACTAAAATGTCTTATAAACTTCCTATAGAACTGAGATAATCCATAGAAGTTTCTCATGTCACTATCTATTTTAGGAGTTGCCAAACTGAGTATAGCTAAGAATTTTGAGGTATCCATCTTCAAACCTCCCTTTGACACCACAAAGCCAAGGTAAACAAATTCCTACTTCATAAACTCACTTTTCTCCAAGTTTATGGTTAGTTTTTCATCTAGAAACTTTTTCAAAACAATTTCAACATTTTTAAGATGCTCTTCCTTAGTCCTATTGAATATTAATATGTCATCTAGATAAACAACAACAAATTTACCAGTAAATTCCTTGAGAACTTCATCCATGAGCCTGATGAATGTGTTAGGAGCATTAGTGAGTCCAAATGCCATAAAAATCCATTCATAAATTCCTTTAGTGGTTTTAAAGGTAGTTTTCCACTCATCTCCCTCCTTTATTCTTATCTAATGATAGCCACTCTTTAGGTCTATCTTGGTGGAATATTGTCCTCCTCCCAAACAATCCATTAGATCCTCAATTCTGGGTATAGGGAACCTATACCTAATGGCTATCCTATTGATATCTCTAGAATTCATACATATCTTGCATGTATCCCCTTCTTAGGTGTTATTACTATTGGAATTGCACAATGACTAATAATTTTCCTAATCAAACCACTGTCAAGAAGCCCTTGCACATATCTAGTTATCTCCTCATACTACAGAGGTGTCATTTTGTAAAGATATTTGTATGGAAAAGATGCTCCTAGAATAAATTCAATCTGATGACTTACTATCCTCTGTGGTGGTAGGGTAGCATGGGTTCCATCATTGATAATGTCTATGTACTTATCCAATAGACATTGTATATATGGAGGTATGTCCACCTTCTTAGGCTTTGTTTCTTCCTTAGGATTCACAAAAATAGGAAATCCATAACTTTTTTCCTCCTTAAGAGTCTTCAAGAACTCCTTCCCACTCACCAATAACACATTAGGTCCTATAGTCTTGCCTTCCTCTTCATCCACCAAGGATTGAATTTTATAAGTAACTACATTCTTCTGGAATGAGTAAGATTTTTTTTCACCATCATGCATGGATTTTCTATCAAACTGTCATGGTCTTCCCAATAGGAGATGACATGCATACATGGGTAAAACATCCCATAGTATCTTTTCTTTGTATCCCCCTATAGAAAAATCCAACCATGCTTGTTCATTCACCAATGCATGTTGCCCCTTATTAAGCCATGTAACTCTATATGGGCTGCTATGAGCTATTTCGGTCAATTTCAACTTATTTTTGGCTTCCTCTAAGATGATTTTGTTAGTAGACCCAGAGTCTATAATGAATTTACACACTTTTCCAAACATTTTACATATCACCTTGAATAGAGATCTTTTTTTGGGTTGCTCCTTGAAAGGCTCTTTGATTAGAATTCTCCTAATCATTAAGTTTTCCCCAACTTATGAGTCCAAGCTTATCTTAGGGGATTTCACACTTCTTGTGTCTTCTTGTACATAGGTAACTCTCTTATTCCCTTGAGAAGAATAAGATTTCTTTTCAGGGAATTTATAGGCCGGGTGTCCTAGTTGATGATAGTGGTAACATTTCATATTAGAAAAGTAGGATCCTTTTCCTCCACTGGATCTTCCTCTATTTTTACAACTTCTAGGACCTCTTCCTCTACCATAAATTCATATTCCACTGGTCTCTCCACTCTTCTCTATAATTTTAGATTCTCCTTGGAACCTTTGGTCACATCTTCTGCCACTAAAACTACCCCTATAGCCTCTTTTGTCTCTTCCTCTGCTCATGCCTCTATTTCCCACTTCTTTCTTCTTCTTACCTTTATCTTCCACCTTAAGTGCTAACTGGTAACATGTATGGATATTAGTAGGGCTTAAAAAACATATTTCCTCTTGAATATTCCATCTCAAGCCATTGAGATACCTTACCACTCTAATACTTTCATCTTCTTGAACTTTGGACCTTAAACAAAAATTTTGAAACTCCTCAGTATAAGAGTTCACATCAAGCTCCTTTTATCTTAACTTTTGTCTTTTCTTGTGTAATTGGATCTCATAATCCTTTGGCATATAGGATTCTTTTATTTTTTCTACCATGCCCCTCCAAGTAGCAATGAGAAGCTTACCTTCTTTCTCCCTCTCTGCTTGAATGAATTTCCACCAAGTTAGGGGAACTCCCCTTAGTCTTGATTTGGCTACTCTGAATTTTTGAGCTTCACTCACACCATCACATTCAAAGTTATTCTCCAGTCCCTCAATCCATTCCATTACCAATTATGGCTCCATCTTACCATTGAAAAGAGGTATACCCTCTAGATATTTTCCATTCATGGCTTTCAATGCTCTTAGAAAAGGCTCTTCTTGGATGACAGGGCTAGGCTCATAACTTCATCTTCCACTACTACTACTTTTCCCTTTCCTTCTTTCTCATCTATCTTTCCAATAACTTGTTCTATATTCTCCTCTACCTCACCCAATTTTTTTATAATTGGGCTATTCTTTCTCTCAACAATCTATTATCCAGCTCTTGGTCATCCACCTTCTTGGCTCATTCCGCATTTGTCACCATGTTGGTTTACCCAACTGATTCTCTATCTGACATACAACACACACTCACTAGCCCTAATATTTTAGGGCTCCAATACCAATCTAATAGGGAGATTTTCAGCACTTGAACTAAGCTTGAGTTCAACAGAATTACAAAAAGACTTCTTTGGCATTTCTCAATCACTAGGATCTTAGGAGAGTTTCCAAATCAATCTCCAAAACTAGTCCTTCAATCTTCCTATCAACTTCAACTTATCTATGCTTCCATTGAGCTCACTAGGGTAAGCCCACTCTCCAACACAACAACCCTATTGTGTAACCTTTCAGGAGTTAGGGTAGGTTCTTGACTCTTTTTAGACCACATTTACAACTTCTATCAAGGTTTAGTGTTCATCTTTCCATCACTGCACATATTTTCTGTATGCACCCTAAAATGGTCGCCTAAACTTTGGGCCCCATTTCTCAATTTATCAAATCCATGAATCAATATTTTCAAATATCAACAATATCAATTATATCAATTTCCTTGATCAAATCATAATCAATTCAATATTTCCTAAGGTTTGAGCCTT
>MU219672.1:162748-174225 GCA_018584345.1 Thuja plicata | reverse complement strand
TAACTAGGAGGCTTTGTAATACTTGTTCTTTCATTTTCATAGCTTAGCTTGCATATTCATCTTAATCTAGCTTGCATTGCATTTCATTCTTGATTCTTGAGGATATTAGCATTCTTTCCCTTGTCTTTATTGAATCTCCCATTGCATGGTTTACTAGCAAGGTTATAGGCTTAATAGCTCTAGCTGAGAGCATTCTAAAAATCCTTGCACTCCATGCCTAGGGAGCTATGGATCAATTTTTGAGACCTCATTCTTGAGTGTTCTTGAAGGTAAGGATTCATAGAAGTGTGACACAATTACATTCTCACTTCTCTAATTACATTGAAAAAAATAGATTCAATCCATTAAACACCAATATAACACAAAAGTAAGAAAATTGCATTGTAACAATAAACTGTTTGATTCCAGTTCTTGGAAAAATGTATCTTGAAGTGTCCAACCTTCGTAAAAGGCCATAAAATTCCTTAAATAGGTCTGATTTACCTATGAAAAATTCTCAAACTAACCCATAACCTCCTTTGGGCAGTTTGCAACTTTTTCCCAAATGTTGTCGAGTAACTCTGCAAAGTTGCAAAAGTTGTTTGACAACTTTTACATCTTTTGACATTTCAACAATTACAATGTTCTAACCCAACATTATGGGTTAAAATTCACCTCAAAATCACTTCCAAGCCTAATTATAATTACAATGGATCAATTTATGCACCCTAGGTACCTTTTTTCTACTTTTCCTAATTTGGCTTGGAACCACAACATAAGGTCTATTGGACACAACATTTTCACAACAAAACATACCACATTAAAACTAAACAGAACTATACTAGAACATTCTCTAAGTCACACAAGCCTAGAAAAAGGATTTCCAAGCAAAAATTTGATGGTTGAATAGGACCAACCTCTGGTTTCTCTTGTACCAAAAGCTATATCAACAAGATTTACTGAGGATGAAAAATTTATTAAAACTTAGGAATTCAAGCATTTTTGGATATAGGTGAAAATGAAAAGTTTTGAAGAAAGGAAGCAATTAAATCTGATGGGAGTGGAAGATTCAAAGCATGAGGAAGTCATTCAATAAACACTCAAGAATCTTAATCTTGATGAGATAAATTAAACATTGGAGGAGGTTAGAGTTATGGTAAAGAAGAGTGACATGTTGATTGTTCCAACACTTACCCTTCAAAATTTATAACTTTTATACCAAGTTAGAAAAAAAGATGACTCCACATGTATTGCCAAATTTGATATTGATGAAAAGATAGATGGATTAGTGTATAAACCCAAGACTGAGACTTTAGCCATGTGGGTGAGTTTCAAGGGCCCTCATAAGCCCAAAATTCTTAACACGGTGAAAGGAAATGATGGAATGACAACAGTTTAAACAATAGAGAACACTAATCCCTTGGTATCTACTTCAGAGTTAATGCATAAGGAAATGTTTAACAAAGATCAGGTCAAGAACATACATGAGCAACTAGAGAAGGCTCAGAACAAGGAAATGGAAATGGATAAAGTTATCAATGAATTATACCTTGAAATGGAAAGATTTCAAAAGGAGATAAAATAATTGAAAGGTAATGACCAAAGAAAATCTTTTGTACTGCATAAAGATGCACCTTCCACACCTATTGATGTGACACATGATGAAGTGTCAAAAGAAAAGATAAAAAAAATATGAAGAGGAAAATAACCAACTGAGAAGCACAAATGTGATGAAGTATATGATAGGTATTAGGTTTTATTAGATATGTTGACAACATTTGAAAAACATAATCCATAGTTGAAAGAGCTTTCCAGGAGATGGAAGCCTTCTCATTTTGATTTGATAAAGCTTAATGAAGTTACTCAAAGAGATCTAGATACCCCTAAAGAGATAAAGGAAATAGAGGAAATGATTGATGCAGTCATAAAATAAATCAGATATATAGAGCAAGAGGAAGGGAAAATAAAGGAGAAAATATCCTCCTTCCATACCATCAAACATTTGTCAATTCCTAAATTTTTTAATAAAGAAGGTCATGTCAAGAGTCTAAAGGAATGAAAGATAGAATTTAAAGATATGGTGTTGGAATAATGGAATAGTGTGTAATGAGAGGGGAGGGGTGAATCAATACCCTTAAAACTTTTTATCACTTAACCTTTAATATTTTAGTAATCAATTATTTGTATTATCGACCATTGGTCCTTTTCTATCTTTATGCATGTAATATCAATTCATACACTTAATTACATGTAAACATTCATAGAAATATTCATGAAATGTAAGTACACATGACACAAGAGTTGATAACATAGAAAAACCCTATTAGAAGGTAAAAACTATGGTGGGGATGAAACCCAAAAAGCTTCACTATCTGCAAAATGGAAGGTGCTAGTTAAGGCTACAAATTTTATCACTTCTGATGATCTTACCCTGTTAAGAGTAACATGTTTAGACTGGTTAAGGTCTACTTTGTTAAGATATTTAGAAACACTATTTTAGTGTGCACTCGGTTAAGAGATTTACAAAAGGATTGTTAAATCCACTTTCTTAAAGGATTTCTTCTATTTTCTACACTTGTTAGAATGTAGTCAAAAATACTTGTTGAACTGAATATATGCAATCCTAAATTGCTAAGTATAGATCCTTTAAGTTTACAATATGATGTATCACCTATAGTGATTGATTAATACCTATGTTCTGCTCAGTAGCCTTGAATCTTGTTCTTCATTACTGATTTTATCTTTTACTGTCCTTCTACATGAAACTTTGTATCTGATCCTTAGATGTGCTCTTTGGATACAATCATCATAGATCATCTTGTTCTAATTGATTACAAATCTATTTATATAATGAATTTGACCTAAATAGGTTTCACGCTTTACTATAAAAACTCTATGATCAAAGGTTTACAACTTGATCTTGTAGTTTGCATGTTTTCAATCAGTTAGAATAATTAAAGCAATTATATTTTCTTTACTTCAAGAAATAGATTTAAAGATAAGATTTTATCTAAATATAAAACTCAAGTGTTTTATCTAACGTGTAACTCAGATCCACATTTCTCAGAATTAAAGTTGTCTCTCAGTAGACTGGTGCTCAGGTTGCTTTGTAGTCTTTCCTCAGTGATGTCTCTATAGAAATTCTACTTCTTGGTATTGAGATTAATGGGAAGTAGTACTGAGAGGGGGGGGGGGGGGAATCAGTGCCTCTAAAANTTCTTGGTATTGAGATTAATGGGAAGTAGTACTGAGAGGGGGGGGGGGGTGAATCAGTGCCTCTAAAACTTTCAACACTTTTCACCTTTCATCATTAGTAATCAATCTTTATTATAGTATCGACCATATATGATGTTCTTTCTTATGCATGTAGTATTAACTCATAAACTTAATTGTATGCAACATTCATAGAAACATTCATGAAAGTAATAGACACATAACATAATATATGATATCACAGAAAACTCTTGTTAGGAAGTAAAAACTGCGGTGGGGATATCACCCGCAAAACTTCACTATCTAGAGAATGGAAGGGAATCGGTCAAGGATTACAATTTGATCACTTTTGATGATCTACCCTATTAGGATTTTTAATGTGGAGACCTATTAGGATCTAATCTGTTAAGAGATTTAGCAACACTGATGTAGTGTGCACTCGGTTAAGAGATTTACAATAGGATTGTTAAGTCCACCTTCTTTGAAAGGATTTCTTAAGTGTACCCCACTTGTTAGAATGTGTACAATATGTTTGACTTGACTGTATGCAATCTATAATTGCTGATTATAGACCCATTAAAGCTTACAGTATATGAATATCACCTATAGTGATTGATTAATATATTTTCCTGCTCATTGGTAGCCTTGGTCCTGTTCTTGAAAATTGATATGATCCTTTTCTGTGTTGCTGCATGAATTCTCTTATCTGATCCTTATATGCTCTCAGTGGCTACAATCATCATTGAACAACATGTTCATAATTGATTGAGCATTTATTTATACAAGTTATTTGACCTATTTTAGAATCACACATTACAATGTTAACTCTAGATCAAAGGTATACAACTCGACCTTGATCCTTTGGTTTGCATGTTTTAAATCAGTTAAACTGATAAAAATAATACTAAATACATTGCTTTTCCTTCACGTAATATATTTAAAACAAATCAAGAAGCTAAATATTAAACTTCAGTGATTTATCTGACGTGGAAAGTCAGATCCACTTTTTGCGGGATGTAACTGACTGTCAGTTCTTGATCGTCAGGTTCCCTTCATCTATCGGATTCCACTCTTGAATATTTTATCGGGTTGCACTATTGGTTACTCATCGGGTTCCTTTGTCATTTTTTTCATCGGGTAACACTAAATAGTGTTTTTTGGGATTCTTTTTACTTAGCAGTATCAGCAACCTTGACATCGGGTAGTGTTGTGCTATGTATGTCAGTGTAGTATAAACCGATGGTGTTTATCATGATTTTTCCTTGCATATACTAATGGAAAAATATAATGTCTTCAATCTCCCCCTTTGACATTAGTATCAAAAACTAATATGTGCATAATACTAAAGTGTTTAGTATGTACACCATGTATATATTCTTGTCATTATATGACTCCCCCTAATTGTATGCATCAATATAGTATAAGTATATGTACAAGTATACTTTTCTTTGTACTATACATTCCCCTTTTTGTTCTTTCCTCTTTCAAATTACTGAATGTACATATCATTTCTTCCTTTCATTTCTCCCTTTTATTGATTGACTGTACATATCATTTCCCCCTTTTTTGATGATCATGACAAAAATGTACAACTTATAAGTTGTCAAAAATGTGTAACTTCAGAGTGTCAAGAATGTGGGAGTGAGTGTTCTTGATATATTTGATCATTTTCTCCCATTTTTCTTTGAGGATTTCTAATTCCATGTGCTCTAGCTCAATCCTAGCATGCATAACATAAATGTTGTCTAGGACAGACATTTCTGGCATGGCAATGA
This sequence comes from Thuja plicata, assembly GCA_018584345.1. Taxonomy (NCBI): domain Eukaryota; kingdom Viridiplantae; phylum Streptophyta; class Pinopsida; order Cupressales; family Cupressaceae; genus Thuja; species Thuja plicata. The sequence goes on along the minus strand of MU219672.1, from coordinate 169,258 downwards.
GTGCTCTTTCCTCTATCATATGTTTCTACAGTAATGTGAGAGTAGGTATGAGTTTATCTTCAAGCTCATTCACCTCATCTCTAAAATTTGTTTATGCAATCTGTATATCTTGTCTCAGTTTGCTAGCTTGCTTAAGTTGTTCATTGTGCAATTTGATTGCCTCTTCACTATTTGTGAGACCTTGTGCACTCACTTGAATATCAACATCAATCTATCCTATCTTATTGGTATACTCCTTTATGATTTGATCTAACATGCACAATTTCTATATCAAGGCTATAGCTTCTGAAATTATGGGGTTTATTGTTCTTACAAGTTCATATAGCTTCACCTTTTGTATTGCCACTTCTTGGCTTATCTTTTCTGCTAACTTGAATTCATATTTCTTTTCAAGTCTAGCTTCCATATCCTTTTTAGCATCTATGTTCTTAGATGTGATGGCATCAGTGAGAACCACTAATTGATCAAGCATGGGGGCTATTTGATCAAAATCTGTATCAGGTACAATTTGCTAGAGTATTCCTTTTTCAACTTCAAGTACCTTTGCTTCTTTTGTGTCTTTTCTCAACTTATCTTGCATAGCTTTCCTTTCACAAAGTCTTGCATACTTTTTCAACTCAGTAGGATCCAATGTTCTAGGATCACATACTGGAATCTCAATTATTTCATCCAGAGTAACTGGATTCTTGTTCTTGCTCTTCTTTTTCCTTGAGATTTGTGTAGAAGAAGATGTATGAACTACCATTGCTAGTTCATTTGTTTTCTCTGAGGCACTCGGTGAAGGCATTGAAGATGAAATCTCTTGTGCCTTCTTCTCGGGGTTCACCTTTCGGTTAGGTGAAGACGTCTCTTCATCAACCTTGGGTATTTTATCATATTTTTCTTCAATTTTATTTTGAGAATCATCTGTCTTTGTTTCTTCACTCTTTTCCTTTTGCTTGTCCTCTTCTACTTGTTGTTCTTCTTCTTTATTCTAATCAGTAGACTTGTCTTTTTTATCATTGGTTGCAACTTGATCTGCAGTTGTATCTTTGGGTTCATCTTTTGTTTCCTTTGTTTTAGCATCACCCTTGTCTTTACGTATGTTTATATCTATTGCAGATTCTTCATTTCCTTCTAACAGATTGATGGCCTTCATCAATACTGGCATATTATTTTGTGTGCTAGCTTGTGCTGCATCTAGAGTTGTGTCATGCTCATTAGTTTGAGCTTGTTAAGCAGTGACATCTTCATCTTTTTGTATTTGACCTACAGGGTCCAGTCCTATTATGTCAATGATGGAAGTGTCTGGCCATATCTCATTAGCAACATCCATGTCCTTATTTCCTTGTGTCTCCAATTCTTGTTTCTTGTTTTGATCCTTAAGAGATATGAATATGACATCATCTTCTTTCTATGGATCTTGATCAAAATCATAATGAGTGATGTCTTGAATGTCAAGATCATCCATGACTTTGTCTAAGTCAATGGTATCAGTATTATCTACATTATCCAAAGCAATGTGCTTAGGACTTTCTTTATCTTTCTTCTCCTCTACATGAGGTGTGTCAGTGAGAAGTAATTGATTCTCACAACTTGTTGATTCTGCAAGTAGATGAATAATTTTTCTCCATTTAGCATATGTCATGCTATCTAGCTCTATAAATTTATCTTGTAGAACCTTGTAAGCTCTTATCTTTACCACAAATTTATTGAAATGCTTTTTCATTATTTCTTTTATCTCTTCCATTTTGGATTTGGGAGGCATGAGTGTGACAAGTGCCCTCTCCCTTGCTTCCTTTTCTGTGTGAAAAGCATAAGACCATTGTTGTGAAATTCTGTCACCTAGTTCTTTAGGTATTTTGTCAACAAACTCAACTGGTACATATTTGAACTTGACCATAGCCCTAATTATTGCATCTTGTATTTTATGTTGGTCCTATGGCTCCAGTTTTTCCCATTGTCTAATTTTTCTATTAGTCATGGTACCGGTTGTAGCAATTGAATCAGCAATTTCATCCATTGTTCTAGGGGCTAAGCTTTTCTTATCTACATCAGGCTCATCCTATTTTTAATCTTCAATGTCGGCCTTGGTTCTAACCAATATTTTCCTCCTTTTGGTAGGTGTTTGCTTCTCTGTTTGCTACTTCCTCTTATAGGTCCTCACTTGACCTTTCTTAAGAGGTGTAGTATCTTTTACAGTTTGTCTTCTTGTCCTCTAAGCTGCTATGGTCCTTGGTTTCTTGGTTGGAGGTGGAGGCACATCAGATTCAATGGCCTTAAAATCTGATTCTTTCTCATCTTACTCTTCACCGATGGTACCTTGTTCCTCGGTTTCCTCTATTTGTTCTTTTTCCTCCTCATTAACCGACAACATCTTCTCAAGATTCTTCACCATCTTGTTTTTCTTGTTGATAGTCTTCTTGATTACTAGGCCTATTTTTATCTTGGACTTGGCCTCTTCATATGTCCCAAATCTTGGTTGTTTACTATCAAGCAGTTCATTTATCAATGCATCAATTGTATTTGTTTCTTGATCTATGATAATCTCATAGTCAAGAGGTTCTAACCAGGCTATCCTTGGTAAAATTGGTTTAATGTGAGTGAAATCTGAATCCACCATGAAACATATTTAATCCCTATGCTTTTCAATCAACTTTTCAAGGATCCTCACTCTCTCCATCATCTTTTCCTTGAATTGAAGGAAGTATTCAATTATCACTGAATCAAATTTGTCACCTAGTGACTTAATAAGGTCACTAATCTGCAATGTGACTGGCTTGGTAGTGTCCCACTTCACTTTGCCAAATGAAGGAAAGTTTTCTTTAAAATAAAAGAATATACACATTATAAATGAGCCAAACTTACATGTGTTTGTCTTGGTAGACCTGATTGTTGTCATATTCTCATCAAGTTGCTTCAGCAGGATCTCACATAGATCCATCTATATTCTCTTTGTGACAATCTTGTAAGTTATGCCTACTGATGTTGATGCTATGTTGTTTAGCCTGCTAGCTTGGAAGATTTTGTAACCTATCACACATGCATCAAACCTCAGTTCCTCATTGGTGATGGTGTTCACCTTGAGTCCTATGTTATCCCACACAGCATTGGTGAGTTTTTATACTTCTAGTTGAGAGGGATGCTTGTGTGCCTTTGGTTTGTCAGTAATGGGGTAACCTGTCACAACATGTAACACATCCTTTGTGATTTTATTGGGTTCATCCAATCATAACTTCTGGTCATGCATTCTTCTTAGAACTAACCTAATCCAGTTGGTTTTGAAAACCCTCAGGAAATATAGGGCATTTTAATCCCTTTTACCTATAGGTGTTTGTGTTCTTCCTTTAGATTACCTTATTCATCACACAAATTCTTGTAAGCTTGATCTATCTCTAGATCACCAATCTCATCGATCTTGTAGTGGATATATGACCTTACGTCTTCTATCAACAAAACCCTAGGTGGAATTTTTGAAAATGCACCAGAATCATTAGGTTGCAATGCAATCTCTAGGCATATCTTGTATTTAGGCTCCACACAAGTGATATTCTTTATCAACTTAATGACATTCTTCTTATCACTCTTCAACTTTATTGTTCTTAAAGTGGTTGCCACTATGGTTCAAATATAGGGATTTTTCAAAAATAATAACAGAGTTCTTCAGTACGCTCGGTACTTACTTCAATCCGTGTAGCTTGTAAGTGAATGGTTTGGAGTGCATTGGATCAATTTGAGGATGCTCTACTATCTTCTCTCTTTTCGCTCTATTTTTGCTTTGTTCTATTTTCTCAAATCGCGTGTGAAAAATGAAGTGCTTCTGTCAAGTATTTATAGACTTTTTCCCTAAGTCTATCATAAATGCTCAACAACTCGTCAGGTCATGAAGATGGAGTTCGTCGGGAAGACTCTCATATAACATTCTCAGTGTTGGTAGGATGCTCAGGATGGCTGTTAAGATTGTTTCTTTTACCGATGGATCTCAGTGTTGTGTCAAGACAACTTTGTGACTTTTCTTCCTTACCAACGGGTGTCGGGTTACATTAGCGACTTAGCCTTTTTATGTGTTGACCGACAATTCTTGACAAGTGTAAAACACTCATCCTTATATGTTCACCAATGATTTTTGGTAAGTGTTTACCGACGGGGTTGATTTCTCAGAATTGTGACAACTAACATAATATGCATCTTTATTCATGCAAATTTTAACTATCTATCAATTTGTATAATGGAATTGATGAAAAATATGACTTGGTGTAGTGTAGTTCCATACTTACTTGTTCATCTTTAGGTGGGGGTGGTGATGTCACTAGATCCATGGGATGAGGTGTCAACTACTGCATTGCTTGGTCAAGCTTCCTCATTAGTTGAAGCTTTCCTCCACATTTTCTTTCTCATTTTCTTGATGTCTTCAATGGTGTTACCATTTGCAAAAGTGGTGGTTTCTATTATTCAGTCTCTTCAGTCCTTCTTTAGATGTCCAACCTTATGAAAATGTAAACATGTCATTCTTGGGTTGGTCCAGCCTCTAGACCTTTTGGTCCATGTTCTCATGTAGTTTACAGCAATGTGACCATATCTACCACATGCGGTGCAGTTTATCCATGTATTGTAGTCCCAAACATATGAATTGCCGACTCTTCTCAGTTTATATGCATTTTATTCATTTTTGGGTTTCCATGCTTCAATTTTCTTCTTCCTGCATTCAAGAGATGTGTGCCCATGCATTTTTTAGGTGGGAAAATACTTTTCCATATAGGTTTCCTTCTTTGGTTCTTTCACCTTTGATTTACATTCATGTGCTTTATGTCCTTTCTTGCTGCAATTATAACAATGTCCTATGAATGTAAATGTGGATTTAGGAGTACCTTTTTCTTTGCTCATGCAGACATTTGAGGTGTGGCCTTACTTTCCATAGTGATTGCATTTCAACTTCCTTGGTCTAGGATTGGTGTAGGCATCTTTTAGATCAACTTCATTTGATGACTCTCCATGTTTGGTGTACCCTAGTCCAGTGTTAGTTTTGGGCCTTCTTTGTGCATTCAAGAATTCATTTTTGTACTCTCTTCATCTCTCTTAATCATGTCATTATGTTTTTGTTGAATTCTAGCCTCATGCTTTAGTTTTTCATTCTCTTCTTAGTTCACTGATAATTTGTATTCTCTCACTAAGTTCCACATTCATTCTGTTTGCTTCTTGACTCATAAGAATAATCTGATTTATAACCTCATGGTGGTGCTCTGTAAGTCTTTGTATCTTAGACTCCTTTTCTTGTAGCTTGTCTATGATATTTCTTCTATCATTAATAGCTAGAGTTCTTTCTTGTTCAACTTTCCTTTCATTGTTCATGACATCAATCATCCTTACCATCTGTGTCTCTTGACCTATTTGCAGAGATTTGACTTGTCCAGCCAGATGTAGATTGATTTCAGTTAGGCTTGTGATTCTTTCTTCTGATGTATATGATGCCTTGTTTGTATTTGATCTTGATGACTTAAAGAAATCTGGAATCTCTTCCTCATGATAATCTGTCTCATTTTAGCGATAAGCAATATTCTTTCTTTCATCTAGCAACTATCTCATACTGATTATAGCTTCTTTATACTATTCATAGAACATCTGAATTTCAAGCTTGTTATTCTCAATATTTTTATCAAGTTTGTGCTTCTCCATTGTATGATATTTTCTCTTAAGCCTTTAAGCTTTCCAAGAAGAGACTCAGCTTTGATACCAATTGTTTGGATTAATGGGAAGTAGTACTAAGAGGGGAGGGGTGAATCACTACCTTTAAAACTTTCAAAACTTTTCACCTTTCATCTTTAGTAATCAATATTTATTATATTACCGACCATATCTGATGTTCTTTCTTATGCATGTAGTATTAATTCATAAACTTAATTGTATGCAACATTCATGGAAGTAATAGACACATAACACAACATATGATACCACAGAAAACTCCTGTTAGGAAGTAAAAACTGCGGTGGGGATGGCACCCACAAAACTTCACTATCTGTAGATTGGAAGGGAGCCGGTCAAGGCTTACAATTTGATTACTTCTGATGATATACCCTTTTAGGATTATTAATATGGAGACCTGTTAGGATCTACTCTATTAAGAGCTTTAGCAACACTAATGTGGTGTGCACTTAATTAAGAGATTTACAGTAGGACTGTTAAGTCCACCTGTAACCACCTGAATTTGGTCTGTCACAACTATGGACCCTATTTTCCCTAAGTGTGATCATACCCTTGATTTATGTCCAAACAACCCTGTTACTGCTTGGCATAATTCTTTTAATCAATTTAATATCCTAGGTGATTTTTATCACTGATTTATATTAACTATTATAGCCATACAATTCAAATCTATTTCGACCAATCAAATCAAATCAAAATCAAACATGGCTATAGTATTTAATTATAAAGGAATTAAATAAATCCCTAAATCAAATACCCACTTGCAATTAACCCATTCCCCTGGCCTATTTAATTTAATTAAAATGGCTATAGTCCTCTAATTATTAAAAA
>MU219672.1:85084-149468 GCA_018584345.1 Thuja plicata | reverse complement strand
GAACCTTGTCCCCCCTCTCTCTCTCCCATTCTTCTATAAATAGAAGCCTATTTTGAGAGCAAATAAGCCTTCACCTTAGATTGAAAATACATTGTTATGCTGCTAGATTAATCCTAGAATCATATTCTATCTATTATTTCATGTTTTTACATTGTTCTCATTTCATCTTTTAGAGCTAGATTGCATGCTTTATCATATTTTAGCTTGTTTTTAATCAAAAATCCTTCATGCTAGAATAGTATTGGTCACTGATTTATAGCATATTCTGAGGGCTAAATATGTTATTCATTACACTCTTTCTAGTTAGAAGGCAATAGGCTGATATTAGTAATTTTGAATGTTTTGACTAACCTTTCAAGCTAATGCAATGACCTATTGAGTGTTTGTGTTGATTCTGACAGGTACCCATTTACACACACACACACCACCTTCCTTGAAAGGATTTCTTAAGTGTACCCCACTTGTTAGAATGTGTACAATATGTTTGACGTAACTGTATGCAATCTATAATTTCTAATTACAGATCCATTAAATCTTACATTATATGAATATCACCTATAGTGATTTATTAATACCTTTTCCTTCTTGTCGGTAGCCTTGGTTCTGTTCTTGACAACTGATTTGATCTTTGTCTGTGTTGTTGCATGAATTCTCTTGTCTGATCCTTAGATGCTCTCAGTGGCTACAATCATCATCGAACAACATGTTCATAATTTATTGAGCATCTATTTATATAATTTATTTGACCTATTTTAGAATCATGCATTACAATGTTAACTCTAGATCCAAGGTATACAAATTGACCTTGATCCTTTAGTTTGCATGTTTTAAATCAGTTAAACTGATAAAAATAATAATAATTACATTGCTTTTCCCTCACGTAATGGATTTAAAACAAATCAAGAAGCTAAATATAAAACTTTAGTGATTTATCTGACATGGAAAGTCAGATCCACTTTTTGTGGGATGTAACTGATTGTCGGTTCTTGATCGTCAGGTTCCCTTCATCTATCGGGTTCCACTCTTGAATGTTTCATCGGGTTGCACTGTTAGTTACTCGTCAGGTTCCTTTTTCCTTTTTGTCATTGGGTAACATTGAATAGTGTTTTTCAGGATGCTTTGTACTTAGCAATATCGGTAACCTTGGTGTCAGGTAGTGTTGTGCCCTGTCTATCAGTGTAGTATAAACCGATGGTGTTTATCATGTTTTTCCTTGCATATACTAATGGAAAAATATAATGTCTTCACTCGGGTTTCTCTATAGATTGTTCATTGGTTTACTCTGTAAACTAATTTTTGAGTTCCCTTGTGAATTTGTCTGTTGGGTTCCTCTATACTTAACATTTTCGGTGACCTCTTTGAATTGTTGTGTCGGGTTGCACTATAAACCTGTCTTTCAGTGTTTATGATACTGATGGTTTAGAGACTATTTCCCTTGTATATTAATGGCCAAAATATGATCATCAATCTCCCCCTTTGACATTAGTATCAAAAACTGATGTGTGCAAAAACTGAAATGTTTAGTATATACACCATGTGTTCACCTTGTCAATATGACTCCCCCTATGTGTATGCCTTGGTATAGTATATGTACATGTATAAATTCTTTCCTTTATACATATATTTCCTCCTTTCATCATTTCTCCCCTTTAACTTATCAATTCCCCCTTTATCATTTCTCTCTTTATCACATATTATTTCCCCCTTTTTGATAATAAGGACAATGGTGTAATATTTAGAAATTGTCATAAATGTGGGAATGGTAGTTCTTCATGTCTTCCATCATTTTCTCCCACTTCTCCTTAAGTTGTTCTAGGGCCATGTGCTCCAATGTTATTCTTGTGTGCATATCATAGATACTGTCAGTGACATAAATCTCTGGGGTGGCAATCAATGTTCTTTCTGAAGTCATATGTTGTTACAGTAATGTGAGATTTGGTAGAAGTAGAGCTTGAAGCTCGGTTACCTCATCTCTGAATTTTGATTTTGCCTCTTGAATTTTAAGTCTCAACCTTTTAGCTTCAATAATCTTGTCATAATGCAACTTGATTGCATTTTCATTGGTTGTGAGACCTTGCGCACTAGCATTTAGATCTGCATCTATCTTTACAATCTTTTCACTATTCTCCGTAGTGAATTTCTCTAAAGTGCATAACTTCTAAACTAAGGTTATAACTTCTGAAATAATGGGTTCCAATGTAGTGACCAGCTCAGATAGTTTTACCTTGTTCTCTACCACTTAGTGGCTGATTTTCTCTATTAGCTTATACTAGTATTTCTTCTCTGTACATTCTTCTATTGCCTTCTCTGCATCTACATTATGTGATGTGATGGTGTCAATAAGAACTGCTAATTGGTTAGGAATAGGTACATTTTGATCAATGTCGGTATCAAGTACAATCTGTAGAAGTATTTCCTTGGTTGTCTCTAGTACCTGTGTGTCCTTGGTCTCCTTTTTGAGCTTATTTTGCATGGCTTTTATTTAACATAATTCTGCATACTTTATTAGTGACTTTGGATCCATTTTCCTAGGATCACAGTCAGGTATTTCTATTATCTCATCCAAGGTGATTGGATTTTTATTCTTCTTCATTTTATTTGCAATTGTGGTGGAGGAATATGTATGTAGTACCATAGAAAGATCCTTTTCTTTTTCTAATGTACTTGGTGAAGGCTTTGGGGGTGTTGTGCCTTTTCCCTACTGCTTGGTATTTACCTGTTAGTTGGTGGTGGACATCTCCTCATCAACCTTAGCTTTATTTGCAGCTTCTCCTTCGGTATCCTTTGGAGTGGCATCACCTTTCTTCTCTTTTCCACTTTCATCTTTCTTCTCTCCATCTTTTACCTTTTGTGCATCAGTTGTGTTTTTCTTCTCCTCTTCAACCTTATCTTTGGGTATGCTTGCATCATGGTTGGGTGACTTCTCCTTTTCTGAGATGATATTGATAGCTTGTATCAATAGTGGCATTTATCCTGGTATATTAACCTGTGCAACATCTGTTGATGTGTCATATTTCTCAGTTTTCTCTGTGGCAAAAGTGACATCTTCATCTGCCTTTAATTCATCGGCAGGATCACCTCCAGTGATATCTATTATTGTCACATCTTGGATTGTGACATTTGTCATGTCCCCTAATGACTGCAAAATTTGAGGTACATCATCCATTGCTTTACTTGCTTCTGTGTTCAATTTAATTGGATTGTCATCCTCAGTGTCATTTATAAAAATGTGTTCAGGGCTCGGTGTTGCCTCTTCCTCTTCATTGTGAGGATTTTCGATAAGTGCTAATACTTTCTTGGGGATTGTATCCTTTTTAGGTACATTGAATATTTTTCTCCAAGAGTCATCACTTTCTTTGTCAAGCTCTATTAAGCTTCCCTATAGTACTTTGTAGGCTCTCAATTTTTTTGAGAACTTCTTTGAATGTATCTTCATCATTTCATCAATTTCTTCCATCTTTGACTCGAGTAGCATAATTGACACTAGGGATCTTTCCCTTATTTGTCTTTTAGAATTTAGTGAAAATGTCCACCTTGCTCATAAACTTTCTTCAAGTTCTTGTGGCATCATCTTATCAAACTGTACATGTACATATTTGAATGAAATAACTACCTGGATGATGGCTTCTTCTATCTTAGCCTGATCCTCGGGCTTCAAATTTAGCCATTGTCTACTCTTGGTATTAGATATAACATCTGTCTTAATGATTGGTGCAATAATCTCATCAATTGCTTTAGGAACTTTTTCTTTTCAGGTTGTTCATCAGGTTTAGTGTCTTCCTCATCTTCCTTGCTTCAGATTAATCTTCTTCTCATCTTTGGTTTTAAATTTTTCCCAGTTTGAGGCTTCCTCTTGTAAGTCCTCACTTGTCCTTTCTTAATCAGTGATGAACTTGCATCTTTTGTTGTTTGACTCCTTGTCCTAGATGTACCTATAGTTCTTGGCTTCTTTGGGGGTGGTGCATCAGACTCTGCTAATTCGGTGTCACTCACTTGTTCACCTTCACCAATGGGTGACTGTCCCTCAGTGTCTTGTTGTTTTTATATCTCTTCATCATTTACCGACAAATTTTTCTTAAGTGTATTTACCATTTTATCCTTCTTTCTATTGATCTTCTTTACTACTAGGTCTGTCTTGATTCTGGCCTTAGCTTCTTCATAGGTTCCAAACCTTGGTAATACTTTTTCTAATGGTTCATTTAATAATGCTTCAATAGAATTGGTGGCTTGATCTATGTTGATCTCATAGTCAAGTGGTGCTAACCATGTTGTCCTTGGTACAGCTGGTTTGATCAAGGTGGTATCAATGTCCACCATAAAACACATATCATCCTTATATTGATTTACCAATTTTTCTGGTATCCTCATCCTTTTCTGCATTCTATCCTTAAATCTAGTGAAATAAGCATCCATAAATGATGTAAAGCTGCAACCTAGTGACTTGATTAATTCACTGATTTGAATTGTAATTGGTTGGGTAGTGTCCCAATTGACATTATCGACAAATGGGAATAAGTTTTGGAAGTAGAAAAAATGTACACATTAGAAGTGATCTAAACTTACATGAATTGGACTTAGTTGACCTAATTTTCCTCATGTTCTCCTCTAATTGCTTTAGTATAAGCTTGGATAGATCCAGTTGTAGAGCCTTCTTCACAATCTTATGTGTAGTGGAAACTGCTCCGCATGCTATGCTGTTTAACTGACTAGCTTGGAATACCTTGTATCCCAGCACACATGCACCAAACTTCAGTTCAGGATCGGTGATGGAATTTACCTTCAATCCTCTACCATCCCATACTGCACCTATCATCTTCTCTATGTTGGGGTGAGGAGGATGCTTGAGTGCCTTGGCCTTGTTGATTATTGGATAACCGGTCACTACGTGTATTACATCCCTAGTGATCTTTTTTGGCTCATCCAGCCACATCTTTTGGTCATGCACTCTGGTCAACACTATCTTGATCCACTCAATTTTAAATTCCTTCAAGAACATTAGGGCATTTGTCAGCCCTTTCACCTCAATGTGTTTATGTTCATCTTTGATGTTTCCATCTTTGCAAATCTTCTTGTAAGCTTCCTCAACTTCTAGATCTCCGATTTCTACAAATTTGTAGTGTATATAGGCTCAGACATCCTTAACTAGAAAAACCCTAGGTGGTATGCTTGAGAACTCTCTAGCGTCGTTGGGTTGTGAAGAAACCTCTGGACAGATTTTTTACTTAGGCTCTTCACATGTAGATTTCTTGATTAGGTTGACCTTTTTATCTTTGGCATTCTTGATCTTGGAAACTTGAGATGTGATTTCCACTGTTTCTAAAAATTAGGGATTTTCCCACAAATAAACTATGAACTCAGTGAGTCTTTAATTACTCACTTGATCTTCTGTAGATGTTTTTGAATACCGTGAATGTGCTTTTTAGTCACTTCTACAATCTGGTCATTGTTCTTCACTTTGTTTCGCTCTGCTTTGCTCTTAATCACTTTGTGAATGAATGAGTTTTCCGTCACCTTTTATAGATGATGCCCTAAGTGCTACAATAAATGCTTTACCTGCTTCTTGGTGGTCGAAGACAGACTCAATCGGGGAACATACCAACTTCATCCTCAGTGAGAATGAGATGCTCGAGGTAAGTTTCAACTTAATTGACCTTTCACATGTTCACCGATGGTTCTTGGTATGTGGTGAATACTAATTGTTTTTTACATGATTACCGACAATTTTTGGTTTACATTAACAACTTAGCTTTTATATGTACACTGATGATTCTTGGTATGTATTGACCGATGAGATTGGATTCATAAATTCATAACAAGTAATTCCATAGTGCATATTTATTCATGCTAATTTTCCATATATCAATGCATGTTGGAGCTAATATAAAATATAGTTTGGTATAGTGCAGTTCCATACTTACTTGTTCTACTTAGGTGGGGGTGGTGTTACCACTAGATCCATTGGATACGGTGTCACCAATTATATTTCTTGGTCCAACATCATCATTGTTTATAGCTTTCCTCCACATTTTATTTCTCATCTTCCTGATGTCTTCAATGGTATTGTCATTGGAAAAAGTTCTTGTCTCTGTCACTTGGTCTCTACAGTCCTTGCTTAGATGACCAACCTTATGACAGTGTAAGCATGTCATTCTGGGGTTAATCTAGCTTCTAGACCTTATTATCCATTTTCTCATGTAGTTTGCAACTATGTGTCCATATCTACCACATGCTATGCAATTTTCCCATGTGTTATAATCCAAAACATATGAGTTACTGACTCTTCTTGGTTGATAAGTAGTTTCTTGTTCTTTAGGCTTCCATGCTTGCCTTTTCTTCTTCCTGCATTCAAGAGATGTGTGTCCTACATTTTGCAAGTAGAAAAATTATTTTCCATGTAGGTTTCCCTCTTTGGTTGTTCCACTTTAGAGCTGCATTCATGTGCTTTGTGTCCTTTCTTGTTACAGTTATAACAATTTCCTATGAATGTAGATGTGGATTTAGGAATAGCTTTAGCTTTGCTTCTGCAAATATTTGAAGTGTGGCCTAGTTTTCCATAGTGATTGCATGACTGCTTCCTTGGTCTTGGATTTGTGTAGACATCTTTTGGATCATCTTGGTGTGATGATTCTCCATGCTCGGTATACCCTAGACCAATATTGTTATTTAGTCTTCTTTGAGCATTCAGAAAATCATCCATTCTTTTTGTGCTTTCTTCAGCTTTCTTGATCATGTCATTGTGTTGTTGTTGAATCCTTACTTCATGCTTTATTTTTTCATTTTCTTCTCTTATCTCACCAAAAGCTTCCAATTTTCCATTGAGTTCTATGTTTAGTTTGTTTTCCTCTTGACTCATAAGAACTATCTGATTGGTGATCTCATGATGATGTTCAGTAAGTCTTTGTATTTTTTATTCTCTTTCTTGTAGCTTTTCAGTGATCTTCCTCCTGTCATCAATAGCTAGTGTTCTTTATTTCTCAGCTTGTCTAGCATTATTCATAACCTCAATCATCCTTACCATATATGTCTCTTGACCAATTTGCAGTGATTTCACTTGTCTAGCAAGATGTTGATTGATTTCATTCAGACTTGTGATGCTTCCTTCAGATGGGTCTGATGTATTGCTAGATGTAGATCCTGATGACTCAAACAAATCAGGTATCTCTTCTTCATGATAGTCTGTTTCATTACAACGAGATGCCATAACCTTTCTTTCATTCAGTAGCTCTCTCATCTTGATTCTAGCTTCTTTGTCTATCTCATAGAAGATATGTATCTGCAACTTCTGATTCTCAATATTCTTATCTAGCTTGTACCTTTCCATTATTTGGTATTTTCTCTTAAGTATTTAAAATTTTCCAAATAAGAGATCTAGCTCCGATACCAATTTTTGGAATAATGAAATGGTGTGTACTGAGAGGGGAGGGGCGAATCAGTACCCTTAAAACTTTTTATCACTTAACCTTTAATCTTTTAGTAATCAATTCTTTGTATTACTGACCATTGGTTCTTTTCTATCTTTATGCATGTAAACATTCATAGAAACATTCATGAAATGTAAGTACACATGACACAAGAGTTGATAACATAGAAAACCCCTGTTAGAAGGTAAAAAATGTGGTGGGAATTAAACCCACAAAGCTTCACTATCTGCAGAATGGAAGGTGTCGGTTAAGGCTACAAATTTGATCACTTCTAATGATATTACCCTGTTAGGAGTAACATGTTTAGATTGATTAAAGTCTACTTTGTTAAGAGATTTAGAAACACTATTTTAGTGTGCACGGGGTTAAGATATTTACATAAGGATTGTTAAATCCACCTTCTTAAAGGATTTCTTCTATTTGCTACACTTGTTAGAATGCAAAAATAAAATACTTGTTGACCTAAATATATGCAATCCTAAATTTCTGAGTACAGATCCTTTAATTTTACAATATGATGTATCACCTATAGTGATTGATTAATACCTATGTTCTTCTCGATAGCCTTGAATCTTGTTCTTCATAACTTATTTCATCTTTTTTTGTCCTTCTGCATGAAACTCTATATCCGATCCTTAGATTTTATCTTTGGCTACAATCATCATCACATCATCTTGTTCTGATTGATTACACACCTATTTATACAATGAATTTGACCTAAATAGGTTTCACGCTTTGTTATGAAACTCTATGATCAAAGGTTTACAACTTGACCTTGATCTCCTAGTTTGCATGTTTTCAATCAGTTAGAATAATTAAAACAATTACATTTTCTTTACTTGTCCCTCAAGAAATGTATTTAAAGCTAAGCTTTAAGCTAAATATAAAACTCAAGTGTTTTATCTGACGTGTAACTTAGATCCACATTTCTCAGAATTAAAGTTGTCTCTTGGTAGACTGGTGCTCGGGTTGCTCTGTAGTCTTTCCTCAGTGACGTCTCTATAGAAATTCTACTTTTTAGGTTTCTCTGTAGACAATTTTTTAGTTTACTCTGTAAACTGTTTGTCGATTTCCCTTGTGAATTTGTCTATCGAGTTCCTCTGTCGGGTTCCTCTATACTTCACATTTTTGGTGACCTCTTTGAACTGTTGTATCGGGTTGCACTATAAACCTGTCTTTTGGTGTTTATGATACTGACGGTTCAAAAATTGTTTCCCTTTTATACTAATGGAAAAACATGATCATCACATGGTTCCAAAAGCCATATCTCATTTGAAAGAGGATAAAGATTTCAGCATCAAGAGTTTCAACATGTTCGTCGACATAGTTGTGGTATTAAATAGATTCTCAAAGTTTATGATTGAATTCAGGACCATAACCAGTAAGAAATGGAAAGATCACTTGCTCAACATGCTAGACATCCTTCATCACCAATGGCCAACTCATGTTCAAATTTTGGAATGGGTTGATGACATTCAATGGTCCTAGAGGAAAGAACAAGTATCTGAAGAAAAAGAGCAAGTTGGCAAAGGATTACCTGATGAATCAGACCTTGGGGTCACTGTTTCCTTATTTCAATCACAATGTTCCTTTGTTCTAATTATATTTTCACTTTGTTAACATGACATGTCTTAGTTTGAAGGTTGTGATGGTGTCTATTTAGTTATGAAAAGGTGTAATTGTAAACAGTTTGAAGCTTTTTGCTTCTCCTAGTTTTATATAAAGGAGAAATCATAACCGTGTAGAAGGGGAGACCATAAAATATAGAATATAGACAATAGATACAAGAGAATAGAAGGAAGCTATAAAAGACTCCATGTACCAAGCATTTAAGAATTAATACAAAGATTCAGTTTGCTTCTCTGAAATCGTGGTGTGGATTATTTTCTCATCGTGTTAGATCTTTGTGATAATTAACTCAAGGAATTAAATGTCATTTTAAACTCTTGTGCCAAGAAGTTATTTACTTTCACACCAATGATTTTTTCAGTGGCTAATATTCTCCAATTGGCTAATTTTTGAAATTTGAGAATCCAAATTTGGCTAATAATTCAAGATTTAAGGCAACCTAAATTGCCACATTTTTACAAAATTTTGTTTTAGAGATATTTAAATTGCCAAATGATTTATTTTATTAAAAAATTGAATTCAAATATTCACTACAATATATGATACCCGATTAGATTCGATTCGCTCAAATTTAATAATTTATTGTACAAATCTAAATTAATTTGCCAATAATATATAATAATTGTTATTTATTGTATGGTTCTATCACCAATACTTAGTTGCCATTATTAATTTAAAATACAATCTAGTGATCTTCATTGTATTTCATGAGGTAAAAGTGTTACTACTTGATTTGCAATGCTTATGGGGGATGAAATTTCTTTTGGATTGTTGATCTTAATAAAAATAAATGGTCTTGAAGAAATTTTGGGTCCCATTAGAATTAAAATATATAAACACATTTATCTCACACAATATAATGAGTGTTATTAGATTAATTTTTAATAAATGGTAGCAATTAAATATTATAGAGTCTATCCCTTAAACCCATCAAAGATTTCCACATGTAGCACATTAATTTTCTATAAGCTTTTCATTTTTTCTAAATGAAAGCATTTTCCATGGCGATTAATGAATTTCTTACTATTGTTTGAGATTCGCCAATATTTTCTACAAAATAATTGTGATTCAAAACTAATCGCCAATAAGATGTTTTTTTTTTAAGAAAAATTTAGAGATTTGCCAATAGAATTTTTTTTCCAAGAAAATAAAAGATTCGCCAAGATTTTATATCTTTTTTTGGAGGGGGTTTCTTAAAATTATCCCTATTTTACACTAATTTGAATATCAAGAAGTGTTGTCCTTACATTTCTTGTCTAATTGGTCTTCTTAAGGAGAAGTTAAACTCAGTTAGATTGATTGGTGTGTTATGCGTTTAATAATCTTGCATTAATAGAATTTAATGGCTAACATATTTACCCAGGGGGTAAGTTTAAAATTGTCTTTCAAAATTATGCATGAAGATTTGAGAAGTGACTTTGTGATTAATAAGGATAAAGGACTAGTCTTATACATAAAGGATAAAAACTTCAATAAAAATCAATTATTACTTTCAGTAGGAACAAATAGAACAACATACAAGAATAAAAGCTGCCAGATTCAAAGCAACAGAAGATTTAAAATCATTTCAAAGTAACAAATTGAGTAGTTGAAGATAGTTGCAAAGAATACACAATTAAATCTATTTCAAGACACCAATGCCATCTTGATAGATTACATAAAATCAGATATAAATAAAATATAATCTTCTATAGAAAGCACCAACTTGAAGAGCCAGTTGGTGAGAAGGTTTACCCGCCTAGGTTCTCCCAGATCATTTGTAATTTTCCAACCTGTTGATTTGGGAACTAACACAATATAAATAAAAATCAAATATAAAATGTATTCTAATTAATCTCCATCACCATCTTATAATTACCTCTCACTTTCCTCAATCTACATTTTCCTATTAGGTACTCCCCTTTGAATTTGTTAATGGAGTTGGGATCCCAAATGTGATCTAAATGGATCTTTTTTGTGAACTTAGGAAGATATTCAATAATATACACCATGGTCTGGTATACCATATATGCCTCCACCATCGAATGCTCAAGATGTGCTCTTTATCTAACCAAAGCCTTCAAAAATTTTGAGTTCCTCTCAACCATCCACATTGAGCTTATGTGTACAGGTCCAAACAATTCAACCTCCTCAACTTGGTGTATGAGGTAGTATTCTTGTGCATTAAAAAATATCAAAGGTATACACTTTTTCATTTCACACATTAGACAAGGAATTTTTCTCTTCCAATAATTTATATCTTCTTTATAGATTTATTTATATGTCATCCATCTACAAGTGGTTCAAGGTGCAAATGTATTAATGAGATTTAACAAAAATATTAAATATATTACATAAAAAGTAAAACAAATGGAAAATATAAGATCTATACAACTAATTGAACAAATATATCTACTTTCCTTGTGTATTTTACAAGATCATATATAACTTTCTTGAAAATGTTGTCGAAGCTGTCTAAGAGAGATAGAGGTAGAACGTACTGCAACAATTGTAAACAGAACTTTTCATTATTTTTCCACAACTAGTAAACATACTACACTGAAAATCACATGCAGTACACACACACACACACACACACACCCCAAAATTCACCTAAAATTCACCCAAATTCACCAAAATTCACCCAAATTCCCTGACCCAAATTCACCTTTCTTTGTTATGATTTATTTATGTTCGCAACAAATTTTGTGGAAAATCAAGTTTTTCATATGGCTTCTTTTAAAGAATTTCTTTATTTTTTTAATAACCAAAGAAGGACACATTAATTTAGTCTCCATCGATATTTAATTAAATGAAATTTTTGATTGCATGATTTTCTTTCTGAATGTCACTACAAATTTTGACTAGTTTTAATTTGTCATTCCTTCCATCCAATATTTTCCATAATGTTTCTGTTATATTCTTTCTGATATACATTGTATAAAAAAAATGCACAATTTGTAACTTCTCATAGTAGGGCAACCTACTAAATTTTTTGGGATAACTTTTCAGTCCCCGTAGAAGCCGACCATTAATGCCTTGACGACCTTCATGAAGCATATAAGTTAAACAAATTAACAAAACAATCATTCTCAATTACAACATGATTAAACAAAACACAATATAAAAATACAAATTCCAAACATATCATATATGTTATATAAAAAAATTGATTCTATGTATAACCTTCATGATTAATTCTATTATATTCCAACTTCCATAGGCAAGGTGTCATTCTTCGTGGTTTTGATGCAGTCTCTTATTTCCCAGTGAAAATGTATTTTTTAGTAGTTCAATACTTATGATTTCTGTGGAGGAAGTGCCTATACTCATCAAACATTTGTTTTCCTAAACTTGTTGAATGACAAGATTTCATCTTTGGACCACAGTATGGGTATGCAAATTTTTCCCTTGTTTGAATACCTGCAAGATTATATATAATTGGATTAAATATGTCAATTTTTATAATTATATAATGAGTAGATTTTTTAAAAAACATGCATGATATGTACTTCATAAAATTAAATATTCTTCAAGTGTAGTCAAATGTTATAACATATACCACAAAAATGTGTTATCCCTGGGGCATCATGAAAAGTCCATACAAGCATTACATGGAATTAAAATTGTCTTTTTTCTATTGGTCTAGAGACGTCATACATAGTGAAACCATTTCATAAGTTTAGAAACAATTGTCGATAAGAGGCTCAATATATACATTTATATCGTTAACTTGGTACTTACCTAGTTGAATGAACATATATATATATATATATATATATATATATATATATATATATGTACATGACTATTAAATGAAAAATATATAATTTATTATGCAATAAATAAGACAAATGAGATACTACTATGCTAAAGAAAATTGATGTGAACAAATACCTAGAATAATCATTGCCAACATTATGTTTTCTAGGTCTTTATTGTCATCCATGGAGGAATGTTATTTTTTATAACAAAAACAGGCCACACCGAGTAAATAGATCTTAGCTCTCCAAATGGATTGACACCGTTCGATGCCAATGAAAAACTGAGATTATGAGGTTCTTCTTTAAAGTGTGGCCATCTTTCGTCCATGTTCCTTGTTGGTCATGAATTTTCCATTTCATATCTTGGTTTGACTTAGGTTTTTTTCATGTTTCCTTCGACAATATGTTTAAATTTTCTTCCCTCTTTCTAGTCTTGCACGTATTCTTTTTGAAAATGGCTAAATAAGGTTTTTAAGTTAAATCTCCTTTTCGTGCTTAGTCTCTAACTCACCAACTGAAAGTAATGTTGATCGCTAGGTCATGAAATGTTTTGGGTATGTTGCAATAACCGCTATGAGTGTGTGAGTGTCAAGTTTCATGTTAGTTGCAGACTCGCTGAATGTCTAACAAATTTGAAGTTAACTATAGTGACATAGAGAATAGTTTTGTTTTTACCCTGTCACCAGATCACTGATGTTATATCATGGTTAAGTTTTTCTTAGTGATCCAGCAAGTAAGTATTTTATGTTTTGATCACTATCTCACAGGCCCTTTTGAGCACTGAAATGTTTTTCTTATGAGTTGATAAGATGTTGACAAGTGGCAATCTCTTGGTGAAAAGTTGAAGGTTAGTTGCTAGCTCACGGAGGCTTAAGTGGTTAAGTTAAGAATGTTAACGAGCTTGTGATAAAGGAAAAGAGATGAAATAAAATGTTTAGTCATCAACCCGTAGAGTGTTGACGGTTAGATGAAAAATATTGGTGATTTGGCCCTAAGAAGGAAGTATTAAGTAAAGGGCATTATCGCTAGCTCGTGGAAATATTGAGCAGTTAGATAAAATAGTTAGCGAGCTTGCGATAAGTAAAGGATGTTAGAAGGAAGAAATTATCGCTGGGTCGTGAAGGATGATGTGGTTAGTAAAAAGTGTTGGCGATCTAATGAGTATGATAGATGAAGGGTCATCACCAACTCGCTATAGTTAACAAGGGTAAATGAAAAATGCTCGCGACTTGGTGAGAGTAAAGGAAATTTTAAAGACCATCTCACTGTGGTCAATGAAAAGTGGTGGTGATCTGGTGAGGATAAAGTGTAAAGTGAAAAGGGATAGAATAGTTTCCCAATCAAATCATGATATCTAGAATTACCCATTAAGATGCATAGTTATGGTTTGAAATCATAACAAAAAATTAGAGTTATTGTAGTGTGTCAACTTGGAGAGAATTTATGAGACAGAGATCATTGGCGAGATTACATGATGATTAAGGATAGTGCATCAAGGTGATGACATGAAAGGAGCTCAAAAAACTATAAATGAATGTAGGTTTTCATTCTCAGTACCTTTCCCTTTCTCTTTACAAATATTTTGTGTGCACAAAGATTAAATTTGTAGAACTAGAGATTGGTAGTTGAAGAGAAGTTGCTTTCAGTTGTAGATATAGAAGTTTATTAAGATGAGATAATTAACTACTGGGCCACTTGCTAAGAAGGAGAAGGGCATTCAACTCTCTGATAAATTCATTAAGATGTTTCCAGATCATTCAAAGTCAAATGTTGTGAATGAGTTTCAGTGGCGGGATGCATGGGGCCAGTATAAGAACATGGACACTCTAGGAATGAGTGAGTCATTCTTATTCAAATTTTTCTAGGAGAACAAGGAAAGAGGAGTTCCAATTTCCAATCCTTGGGACCTAAATTTGGGGAAATTAATCTGCCCTGATGTGTATATGGATGTTGACTTTCTGAGGGAATGTAATAGGAAGTATTGTGATGTCACGAGGGTAATAAGGAAGAAAGACATGTCTAAATTAGTCAGAATTGATTGGGACAGTATTGTGGAGGCTTTTGAAATCATTGGTGCCATGTGTACAGACATATAGTTGGACAAAGAAAAGGAATACTTTGAAAAGTTCCACAAGCTTATATAGAAGAATGTAACAACCAAGTTTATCCCAAGGGTTGATGGCAGAAGGGTAATTATTCCTAAGGAATTAATGTTTCCCTATGACCTAACCAAGTTTCACCATTTCTTTCAGTGAATTGTATATGGTTTTTACAAAGTACTAAGTGTTGAAGGGGATAGAACAGTGACTGCTATCTTAGTACAAATTTCAATGGACATCCAAAACCCCCACATCAATAAAGACTATTATTATGTGGGTTGAATATTTAGTGAGCTCCAGGAAGGCTTGAAGAAAATAGAAGCGGCCGAGAAGCCTGAAGAAATCATATTCAAACACTACTCGTTGCTAATGCACTTGATCATGTACTACAACCATCAGAGCATGGATGATGACCTTGAGTTATTTAGGTATGAATTTGATTGCTTTCATCATGTTCAAAGGTGGACTCAAGTTTGGGATAGTGCCTCCAGGATGTCAAATTTTAATTTTTTTCAAAATTGGATTGTGCACCACATTTATGAAATGTTAGGAACTAACATAGAAAGGATAGTAGGAGGGGTCAACAAAGTCTTAAGACCTAGACAATTCATGGAGAACTGGTCTATTATGCATAATTGGGGGGATTTCTATCTATTTGACAGTGTTACTAGTATTAGGGTTTATGGGTTTCCTCAACCACCACATGTCTTTCCTAGGATAGTGCCACCTAGGATTTCTTGGATTGAATTCATTTAGAAATAAACCCTAGTAGAGAGGGACCTCTTAGAGCATCACAAAAAGGAAACCTTTTTGCCTAGGTTGTGGGGAGTGCGTTACTTCTAGATTGGGAAGAAGTCCTTAGATCAAAAGAATGATTTCCTAAGACAATTTAGGATGTCATGTGCTATCCCAAGAGACTATTACTCCAAGGGATTCATCAAGAAAGCATGCAAGGAGATGATTCCCTTATTTCAGAAGGTGAAAGATCATGAAACTTTGGAGTATGAGGATCTGATAAGGAATAGGTTGGATTTAGGTGAGATTGTTGAAAGGAGTAGGAAGTGGGATGATCTAAAAAGGGTGGAGAGATAATTGAAGGAGATGGATGAATCCTTTTCATGATTTTTCCCTAACACTCCATACCTACAAAGGTTTGACCAAATGATAGATGCATATGAGTAGCTTATGGCTCAAATGCCCAAGGAAGTATTAATGTAGGAAGAAGATGTCATTGAGATCAATTCAGAAGAAGAAGAACTTGACAGTAGGAGAAAGGAAAAATCTACAACACATTATCCCCTAGAGGATATGGAGAAGACAAGGGAAGAAGAGAGAACATTGAGGAACATGGCAGTTGTGTTTGTCCTAGGGCAGGGCCCATACTTTAAGAAGATCAGGAAATAATTAACCATTGTTCCTTTTGAGGAAGAGAAGGTATCTTGCACTGAATTTACAATGATCTTAAGGCTAGATGAAAGGGAGTTGTAGACAAAGGAATTCTTAAAAGATGACCAATTCATAAAGATTCTGGAGTTCAAAAGTCTATTGTACTCCCTAAAAGAGAAGGAGCTAAGATGAACCCTCACATTTGAAGGTGATGAGGAAGAGAAGAAAGAGAAAATAATTAAAGCTCTGCATGAATATAATCCCAAATCAGAACAAATAATAGAGGATAAATCTAGAGAGCTAGTAAAGAGTGACATACTTTTATTGCCAGATTGGGATCTATAGTCAACGTTTGTCATTGATCAAATCAGACAACAGCCAGACCCATTATTTAGAACTAAGGTGGATATAGGAGACATAATCAGAGGATCATGATTTGATCCCAAATCAAAGACTTTTTCTTTATGTAAATTAGCACCTTCTTTCCAAAAACCACACCTAGTGAACATCCAATAGGAGAAAAGAACTGACAAGATAATATGGAACTTGTAGAACACTAGAGACACTGAGGTTGCATCAACTTTACAAAAACTCTCATTTCTAAACCTAGCTAAGATAGATAAGATATCCAAGAGATGTACATAAACCTATCACTAGTTAATTGTAGTCTCAAAGAAGTATGAAGATGTGATAGTGAAGTGTGCCTACACTCAGGGGAAATTGGGTGTTGCCAAGGAAAAGATCAAAGAGCTGGATCAATCAACAACAATTTGTAGGGAGATGAAGGATGAAACCATAGAGGTGCATAATAATTTAGGACTAATTGCAATCTCTGATGATACACAACCTATGCAGGCTGATAAGGTACTAGTGAAAGAATCAGATAGAAACAAGAATGAGATTGAATTGATTACACTCATGGAAATTTTACAGCATAGGATGCATATTATAAAGACTAAGATTGATTTGGTACACAATTTACACAATGCATTGCAGAAGATTGAAAAAGATACCATAGATGCCTTGGCTACCCTAGAGCCATTGTTTACTGTTTGGTTTGGCAGAGGAGCCCTGCTCAAAAATCTTGAGGCTGTGCTGCAGTATATGACTGATTTAATAGAAAATATCACTAAAAAAAGAGAGATGATTTATTCTGTTAATTCATATCTCTCATTCTTCAAGGGGAAGGCCAACCAGGTTAGGATAAAGTCGATTATGCCGGTTCCTATAAATAGTCTTTATGTGCCTATAATTTATAGTTACAATGGAGAGTTAAAGGATATAACCGCTTGGAGTGAGGAGTTTGATGAGGAGATGCCCAAAAGAGATACATTTGTAGCTTCAGATAATACCTTGGACATGGACTCATTCAAAAAAACACTTCATATCATCTTTAAGCTAGAGTGGGATGTTGCCAAGTTCATTGTTGATTCCAAAGCCATAACCGACTCTAGGTAGGAGAAGAATGTGAAGTAGTTAGCTGAGATAAAATATTTTGAGTGGTCATTAGATGAAGAGGTAACAAAATGAGACAATAACCTAAAGAAGAAGAAGAAGAAGAAGAAGAAGAAGAAGAAGAAGAAGAGTTGTTGATGATCCATCGTTGGAGATTGAAAACTAAAGGACACTCGATTCCTGCCCTATGAGCATAGGGAAATTAGTTATTTAAAAGAAGCTAAGGCTACTTGAGACACATTAGAAGCTAATTTTAATATTCTTGGACAAAGGTGCCAGTTGTCAAAGGAACTGCAAGTAGTTTAAGTTTTGTCTTCACATATTATTGCAAATTCAAGTTTTGTTATAACAAATTTTGTTTTCACCTAGAAATCCGTAGCTTGTTGCATCTTGGTTCATTATAGGATTCAAAGATTGCTAGAGGTATAAGTATTAGGAGGTAGTATTGTACAAAGGATGGATCAATGAGTGATCAATCGATAGTGAATGCAAGTTCTAGTCTAGAATTTTGTTCATGAGTTTTTAGTTTACTGAATAAATACTGAATGTACTGAAGTAATACTTATAAATGAAAATATAATTAGAGTCCCTTCTTGATCTGTAATTGTCTTCATGTGTATTATTTGAATTTTTATGAGTTTGATCTGTAAGGCATTTCAAGTTCATTAATTTGTAAGGAAAATTGTGTAATCTATTTTTAGGTTATTTTTAAGGGGAGTGTAATTCTTGAGAACAGTTTTAGGGGGTTTAGAGAATACATGTGAATTTGATAATTGGGGATTAAGTTGTAGAAAGTGAGTTGTAAGGCATCTTAATCTTTTATGGGTTTTAATTGGTTTTCAGTAATCTAATGTGGTTGATTAACATTCATTTAGACTCTGTACCCTAGGATTCGACACTGGTTAGGATTAGGGTTGCATGGCAATATTTAAAACTAATCAAACCTTTGTTTATAGTTTTTATATTTGCATATTGAATATCTATGTGTAAGACACATATCCATTGTGTGGTTTTCCAAGGAATAGTAAACAAAATTAGGTACATCCGCCTGAGTCAGTGGAGCTCAAAGGGAAAGAGGATTTAATCCTTGTTAGATGGACTTTTGCTTGATAGAATCATAAATTGGGTTTCATAGAGTCAAGCATTGCTGCCATATAAGATTCTGCAAGAAAAGGACCCAACATCCCTAAATGCAGAACCATCCACACACATTCAAATAATTTCATCTCCACTTCTACTCTGTGTATGTTAATCCATAAATTACGCTAAGCTTTCAAACCTAAATAATCATTGTATACATGAAATAATGGAAATATAACTTGTTAGGATGAATTTAGAATAACTGAGAGGGGGGGGGGGTGAATCAGTTATCCTCAGGTCTAGATGTGCCCATTTAAACTTTATACCAATTTGAAAAACTTAGATTTTCTCAGCAGCAATAACATAAAATAGCAACATACATATGCATTTTACTGTTTAGATGTAATCACCTTGTAGAAACTTAACAGTAAAACACAATATACATATTCACACAAGTTGACACCAATATTTAACGTGGAAACCCAATATGGGAAAAACCACCAATAACATTCTATCAACTTTTCACTCTTCTGAAGTGAGCTCTGTTAGGAGCCAACCCTATTAAAGGTTACAAAACACATTGCTAAATGTGACCTGGTTAAAGGATTTAATCATCCTGTCAGGAGTGGCCTTGTTAGAGGACTTAGAACATTCCACGTGAATGTCACCTTTCCAAAAGGATTTATGCAATAACTGTTAGGTCAACCTGGTTGAAGGATTTTTGACTGATACAATGGTTAGAAAGTAATCAACAGGTGTGATCTGATACATACAACTTACTTTGCAAATCCAGATCCAATTCATCTCTAATGATAATTCACTTAGTGGCCTCCATCTTCATTTCAATCTTTAGATCTACTTGGAAATCTGTCAAGAAATCACTTATGCAACTCTCTGCTTCTCTTCTCAACCTTCTCTACTTAGATCATGCCAATCAGTCAGTTAAATATGCAATCCTCTTGCATACTCATCATACACACTTTATGAATAACCCCTTGAGGTTATCTTATACCTCTTCATCTAGGTAAAGTAAATCTTTGCCGCTTAATAAATATTGTAGATCTTAGGTTAGGTCAGATCCAACAGATCTTTCCATCATTACATTTAATTTATTTCTCCAAAGAAATAACTAATTAAATCTTTGATCCATGCATTAATTACGGTTACCTGTGCATTTAAATAGTGTGGATCAATCATTCTTATCCTTAATTAACTTTACATATCCCAATAAAATCAATTATGTCAGCCAGAGATCTCAAATCTCAACAATTACCAAAATACTGCTGCTCGGCCAACACTGTATTGTCCTCGGTAATTTACTGACACTCGGTTGACACTATAAACTATGCTCGACATACATTGGTGGTTGGTCAACACAAACTTGCTCAACATAAACTATTCTCAATAAACTGTCATCAAAAGATAAACAACACATTACTTTGCCAATGTGTCAACTGATCAAGTACCCTTGTGATTTCCCATAACTAAACCATTTCACTTGGTCTTCTTCATAAATCTCCTTCATTAATCAATAGATATGGTACTCAAACAGATATCAATAGTCTCACCAATTAAGGTTTGAAATCAATAAAAAAACAACAATTGTTTCCATTGTAGCATTCCAACAATCTCCCTCTTTGGCATTGATGGCAACACTAAACAATAAAACAATAATTTTCAACCATAGTTACCATACAATCCAAAAAGTCTGCCCGTGTTCCTTGATATGAACAAATCTTCATTAATGTCTTTAGTTTTTTTCCGATTCTCATTTTGTAAAACTTTTCTCCCTCTGTGTCTGTGATCACACTAAAATATTTCTTTTTCTGTTGATCTATAGACTCCCTCTTTCATTAATCTCTCCTTCTTTGACAACAATTTATTTTCTCAGTAATCTCTCCCTTTTCTCTAAGTATAGTAAACTCTCCCTTTTTCAGTAAACTTCTCCCTCTTTCAGTAAACTCTCCCTCTTTCAGTAAACTTCTCCCTCTTTGAGAACAATGCCAAAGATGTTGACATCTTCATCATGCATATTCTTCTATTCTAAACTCTATATCATGTTGTTCCTATCATCTTGCTTATGACTGATCCTCTTTTTTGTCTTTCACAGCTTTAGGTAGCATCCTAAAGTGTAACTACATTTGCATCAATGTGTCAAATATTCTGAGTATAACATTTGATGCAACAGTACCATTCTAAACTAATTAGCCTTAGATAGGGGAATCACCCCTAATTTACCTCACAGATAATCATGAGAATCCTTGGGTAGTGCCTTTGTAAATATGTCTTCTAACTATTCCTTAGTATTCACATATTCCAGTCTCACTTCCTTTTTCTGAACTAGCTCCCTCAAGTTATGATACTTGATAGCTATATGCTTTGTCTTAGAGTGCATCACAGGGTTCTTAGAAATATTAATGGCACTCGTGTTATCACAATATATGACAACTGGTTCTGTGATATCCTCTTTCATACCTTTCAGTAGTATCTTCAACCACACAATATTAGAACAATTAACTACTGCTGCCACATACTCGACTTCAGCTGTAGATTGTGAGGTGAAATTATATTTCTTACTTGTCTATGAAACCAATCTTTTTCCCAAAATAAATGCTTCACCTATGGTGATTTTCCTGTCATCCACATTTCCAGCCCAATCAGATTTAGTATATACTCTGAGTTCAAACTTGTCATTCCTTTTGTAGTATAGACCATATTCATCTGTTCCTTTCAAATATCTTAGAATCCTTTTTACTGCCATCATATGAGTTTCCTTAGGATTGGAAAAAAATCTTGCAATAATACCAACAACCAGTGCAATATCAGGTCTACTGTGTACAACATATTGTAGCTTTCCAATCATTGACCTGTAAAGAGTTTGATTCACTTCTTTTGTATCAACTTTTGTTGTTAACTTCTGTCCAGTAGCCATGGGTGTACTCACTGGTTTTGAATATTCCATTCCAAAATTTTTTAGTATTTCCTTCACATATTTTGATTGAGTAATGTAGATACCATTCTTCATATGATATATTTGTAAGCCAACAAATTTTTTTATCTCAGCAAACATAGACATTTCAAATTTAGTTTGCATCTCTTTTGCAAATGCTTGGCATAACACATCTTGTCCACTAAATATAATGTCATCAACAAAATTTTCAGCTAATAAAGTACCTTTGCATTGCTCTGTCTTCAAATATAGATTGTTATTTTCATTGGTTCTTGCAAATCCACTCTTTACCAAATAATTGTGCAATCTCTCATACCATGCTCTAGGTGCTTGCTTCAATCCATATAGTGCTTTGTGTAATCTACAAACCATGTTCCTCTTACTTGGGTCTATAAATCCATCAGCTTGTTCAATGTAAACTTCTTCTTCTAATATCCCATTTAGGAATGTTGACTTCACATCCATCCAATAAAATTTAAAACCTCTGTAGGTTACATATGCAAGTAATATTCTTACTCCTTCCAATCTTGCAACTGGGGCAAATGTTTCTCCATAATCAATTCCTTCCTCTTGTGCATAACCTTTGCATACCAGTCTAGCTTTGTTTCTTGTTACTTCTCCATGTTCATTTAGCTTATTTACAAATACCCACTTAGTACCAATTACATTTTTATCATTCAGCCTAGGTACAAGTGTACAAGTCTTATTCTTCTCAATCTGTTCAATTTCTTCATTCATGGCTTGTATCTAGTCTTCATTGTCTAAGGCATATTTTATTGTAATAGGCTCAAAATCACATAATAAGCATGTACCGTCTCTCAACTTGCTTCTTGTCATAACTACAAAATACTTTGATCCTATGATTTGATTAGGTTTGTGGTGCCTCCTCACATACTTTTCTAGAGTAGGTTCTTTTTATGCTTTAGATTGATCATTCATGTTCAATTCAGGTTGATTCTGTGACTCGGCATCTCCATCAGATAGCTTGGAAATTACCTCCTATTGTTCGGCATCCTCATTTTGTGACTCGATAAGTGTTAGTTGTTGCTCTACAACCTCATTCTTAGGTTCAAGTAATGTATTAGAATCTTCCTCATCTAGATAGATAAAGTATTTGTAACTCTCAGGTTCCTATGTGCTTTCAGCTTCATTTCTTTCTGCATACTCATCAATTCTAGTATTTGCACTTTCCACAATTTTGTTAGTTTTAGAATTCAAACACTTTTATGATTTACTTTTCATTGAATAACCAAGAAATATGCCTTCCTCACCTTTAGCACCAATTTTTTCATTTCTGCTATCCTTCAGTATGAAACATTTTCTTCCAAAAACTTTGAAATATTTAACATTAGGTGCATATCCATACCAAAGCTCATAAGGTGTAGTAGTAGTACCTTTCTTGACTTGTACTCTATTCAGGGTATAGACTGTTGTACTTACAACTTCTCTCCAATATTTATGTGCAACATTTTTCTCCATCATTAGTGTTCTCACACAATCCATGATAGATTTGTTTCTTCTCTCAGCAATACCATTATGTGGTGGTGTTCTAGGTGCAGACATCTATATTTTTATCCCTCGGTCATTGCAGAACATGTTAAACTCATTAGAGATAAACTCACATCCTCTGTTAGATCTCAAACATTTCAGACTTTTACCTATCTCCTTTTTAACTTGTGCCAAGTACCACTTAAATAACTTGAATGCGTTAGATTTTTCTTTAATAAATATAACAGTCATCATTCTTGAGTAATCATCAACAAATAGAATGAAATATCTATCTTCATAGTAACTTTTCTCACCAATAGGACCACAAAGGTCAGTATGAACTAATTCTAGTATTTCCTCATAAGTATGAGTCTTTCTCTTGAAACTAGATTTAGTCATCTTTCCCAATTTACATTGCTTACACATTGCATTTTTAGGTTTCTTTAACTTAGGCAACCCTCTAACCTTATTCAATTTGCTTATGCTTACAAAGTTATCAAAGTTTACATGACACAACCTTTTATGCCATAACCAAACATCATTATATTGTGTAAACAAGCATGTCTCATTAGCTAAATCCAGATAAAAACAAGTTACCTTTTGTTTTCCCACCACTTCCAACTAGTTCTCTAGTGGCATCATAGATCTTTGCCTTCTTTTGATGGAATTCAACTCTGTAACCAGAAGTATTCAGCTGTGCAACACTCAATAAATTATAGTTAAGATCATAAACCCAATATACATTGTCACATCTGATCTTGTCATTCAAGTTAAGTGATCCTTTCCCTTTAACAAGACATGGTGCATCATTACAATATTTAACATAACTATCATTACACTGATCTAGGGTCTCAAATTTGTCTTTATCACCAGTCATGCGATGTGAACAACCACTGCCAATAATCCAATGGTCACCTTTACTCATATAAGAAATTAGTGCAGTTTTCTCATCATCATCAGAATCATCTTTCATAGCAACATACACAACTTCTATATCATTTTCATCAGATTTTTCAGAATCATTGTCAGAGGATTCTTCATCTATATAGAAAGATTTCTTACCTTTGTCTTTTTAATCCTTATACTTTCTGAAGTCTCGGTCATCCTTTATATCTTTGTACTTGTCTCTTCTTTCATCTTTTTCATTCTTATCAGGACATCTAGCAGCAATATGACCAACTTTGTTACATGAAAAATAAATGATAGGAAGTTTACCTTTGAATTTTCCTTTTCCTCTAGATATTCTTCTTTCCATAAGTGCTTCAAGTTCTTCCAGATCATCATCAGTAGTGTCATTGTCACTGTTCACACATTTCTTTCCTTTCTTTGATTTATTAAGGACCAACTGGGAACTGAATGTAGATTCAATAGCTTGTGAAGTGTAGTTGTCAAAATTTGACATCTCAAATGTAGTAAGTCTGCCTACCAGACCTTCCAAAGTCAAATTATTATTAGGAGTACATCTCAAATCTTGAATTGTAGAGACTCTAATAGCATATACATGAAGAAGTGTTCTCAGTACCTTGCTCATAATGGTGTTATCATCAATTGTTCCCTTAGCTCCTCTAATAGCATTTACAAATTCCTTTATCCTACCATAATATTGAACTATATTTTCTCCTTCTTGTATTTTCATTTCATCAAAATTACCTCTTAAGCTTTCATATTTGGCTCTTAGTACATTTGTAACACCTCCATAGATGGTTGCAAGGACATCTTGTTGGAAATATAATAATGGGAAAGCAAGATACTGAGGGGGGGGTGAATCAAATCTTCAAATTTAAACACTTAAAATAAACTGATCCACAGTCATACATATATGAATCTAATATAATCTTAGTATTCTCAGATCGCATCCACACAATGAAATAAATAAAACATAACACAATAACTTGGTAACCCAGAAACTCAAATAGGTAAAAATAGGGTGGGGATGACACCCACAAAATTCTCCACTACTACAGTAATAAAGTGTACCAGTTAAGGTTACAAATGTTTGATTACAAAATGTAATCTACCCTATGAAAGGTCTGCCCTGTTAAGAGCTTAAGATCATTACAATCTACCCTATTAAAGGATTTCAGCTTACAATGAAGTAAGCACTCTGTTAAGAGATAAAGAAAGGTCTGCTAGAACCACTTTCTTAAGAGATTTTCACCTGATACAATGATTAGAATATCTCAAGTATTGATCCTTTGTTATGCACTCTGATGCTAATGATGGATCTCCTCTTTCCAGTACCTTCTATGATCTCATAATCTGATATAATCTTTACTCTGATGTTCACTATGTTCTCACTCTGCTTGATCTCTGCTTCTTAACCAAATAACCCTCTATGAATTTAACTTCTGAAATGTAGTCGCCACACACCATACACTTTCTCACACACACAATAGGTTTTAGAAGCAATCTAATATATCCGTTCAAGTCTCATGGTGAGATCTAGATCAATGATCAAGATCTAATACCCATACCTATGATGGTATTACAATTAATGTTTACAATGTGTCATGCATAGGATAAAACAATTAAATGCATAACTAACTCTGTAGAAGAATATTAAATGCATACATAAGTCAGCCCAAAATGCTTATATAAGTCGGCAGGATCACTTAACCTTGAAGTTTGTATCATTCCAGACATGTATAAAAAAAATTGTTCTGCTCGGCACTTGACTGTCTGTCGCTCGACACTTAATATCTTTGTATCCTTCTCGGCTTGGAAATGTAACTCGACTGGGAAATGTAACCAGGAAAACTGAAAAGAAACTGCTCAGCAATGTTGCTCGGCCTTGCATAGTTTTAGCTTGGCCACAGTGATAGCCAACTAAAACTACCTAGGTAAATGACTAAGTGTTGGTCACTAATCATCAACAGAACTTAGAGATTAACAATCTCCTCCTTTGATATTAGTGGAAAAAACACTTATCATTACTTCCATTCATTTCATCAAAATTTTGCCTAAGTACACTAAGTACTCCCCCTAGGAAAATACTCATACAAAAAGTTTGTAATGCCGTCAAAAATTATATACAAGTGTACCTGTTACTGTACTGATGTATCATTCTGTATCTTTCATACTTCCTTACTGATTTCCTTACTAACTTCCCCCTTGTTTTTGTCACTGATTGCTGGTGGGGTTAAGTTGTACTTATCCAAAAATTGTTTATGAAGTTGCAAGGTGGATTCAAATGTAGTATCCCAGCTTTCCTTTTCAATCTTCATAATTCCCAATTTGATTTCTAGCTCGGCAGCTAGATTCACTAAACTCTCTGCAGCCAATAGATTTGCACTGCTCTGTGATAACTCCTTTGCTTTTGAGAGTTCCTTCTATATTACCTCCAAGTGAGGCAATAGGCTTGTCTGAATAGTTATCAATTTGGCCCTTATTCAACCATCTTTAGCCATGAGCTTGACTATTCTTCTTTGTACATTTATCAACTTATTAAAATGTAAAGAACTAGAAGTGGTATCTTTACCCAAAGTAGTACCAGTTGATCTCAAATCTAACTGTAGCTTCTCAACAAGCTGTAGATTATTCTTTGTGAAAAATTCAACATCACATAATTTCCTATACAAAGAATAAATATTGGCAGTAATTTTCTCTAAAGTTTCTACAAGAATAGAAAGTTCAACCTGTTTAGTGGCAAGCTCTTCTGAGATCTTCTCTAGAACTTTGCTCTCAAATATTCTCCTGGACCATTGTAGAAGCTTTTCATTGTTGTCTATGTCCTCATCAGTTATCTTTTGTACAATGTTGACTAGTTGATCAACGATTGGAGCTTGAGGCATTTCATCCTCTAAGTCAAAAGCCTTTGCAAATATGTCTTTGATGTCATGTAACACCTGCTTTTGCTTATGTTCTATCTTCATCTCTTCCTGTCTCTTCTTCCTCTTAAGCAATTCTTGAAGAGTCCCTATTTGTTCAAATGTTAACTCATTGGGATCCCATTGTGGAATGACAATGACTTCATCTAGTGTTACATCTAAAATCTGAGACTTCTTCTTCAAGATTTTCTTCTTCTGCAATTCTGGAGAATTTATGCTCGGCAGCATAATATCTTTCCCTTTGACAGTGTCAATGTCCAATGCCTCTTTTAGTTCTGTCAAAATTGTTTGTGGATTGGGCATACCACCAGTTTTAGGACCTATAGGAGTGGATGATGCAGAGTGTGGTAGATCAACCAACACTTGCATGGCCTCTTCTTCTTTAGGTTCATCAACTGTATCCTTCATCCCTACTCCACTATCTAAAATTATTTTCACAACCTCTAAAATAGGCAAATTCTATGAAATTACCTCTTGTTCATTTGTTTGATGGTCCTCTTCACCTTTCTGATCATTGACAACATTAATTATTTCAATAGATGTTGTGATCTTCCCTTCTTCTGTATCAATTTCCTTAATAGGTGAATTAGTGTCTTCACCACTCAACATCTCTTGTTCCTCGGCATTCAAATTTCTTGGATCATCAACTATATAATCCAAAGGACTGTCTGCAGTCAAATCAACAGAGGTTGTTGCATCTAATGTGTCTTTGGCCTTGTCCTGTTCAATGGAAATTTGATCTTGTGTTACCTGTGGTTCAGGGGTAGCCTTTACTTCAACTTCTTTTTTCTTTTTCTTGGATGTCCCCTAACCAAATTTCTTATCTTTTGGAATGAGCAGTCCAAAGATCTCTTTCCAAAACCTTGTGCTTTGTTGTACTACACCTTCAATGTCATTTTTTAGAACAGCATAGCCTCTGATTTTAGGAATAAACCTACTCTTATACTCCTCAATAAATTTGACTCTTTGTTGTGAGGTGAGCTCAGGTATTACCTGGGCTAGAGCTCCTTCTCTGATCTGTCTTTCAGTGGCAAGTGCAAATTCCCATTTGCTTGACAGAAAATCATAAAGTTCATCTGGCACATGATTTCCTATCTCTATAGGAGTTAATTTGAAAGTACTCATCATGTCCAAGAGTGCTTCTTGCACTTTGTGCCTATCTGTAGTTTTCAACTTTTCATACTTAATGAACTTAAATGTTGCTAACCCTGCTGAATTCCTCAAAGTGTCACATACCTCATAAATAATTTCTGGTTTCTTGAATTGAGCTGTAGGTATATTTTTGGGTTCATCAGTTTCTCTCCTCTCCTCATCAGTATCTGTTCCCAGATTCAATCTCCTTCTTGGTCTCTTTGATGGCTTACTCGGCTCAGCCTTAGGAGCAATCTTTGCTTCCTTTATATAACTAATTTCTGCAACTTTCCTCTTACCATATACTTTAGTTTGTACTTCTACTGGGGAAGTAATAGTAGATTCTCTAGTCCTTGGATGATTAGCTGCAGGAGGTGTAACCTTAGGTCTAGCTTTTCTTTTCTTGGTTACTATGACAATTGATGGTTTCTTGCCCTTAGCTTTCTTAGTAGCCTCTTCTGATGCACTTACTTCCTCCTCTATAGAAATATCCTCACCTTGTCCAATGGTTAGGCCTAAAGGTGCATCCTCAACTTCTTCATCACTACCTAAGCCAACCATTTTCTTCAGATTTTTCACAATCTTCTTTCTTTTCCTCTCCATAGTTCCCTCATTCAAAATTCTAGAAATTTTGGCCTTAGCTTCATCAAAATTTCCAAATCTCTCTGTTGTAGTATCAATTGCCTTAGCTAGGAGTGCAGTGATGGTAGGTGATTCTTCATCAATATTGATTTCATATGGAAAAGGTTCTAAGCATGTTATCCTAGGAGTCACTGCCTTGATATAAGTATTATTTGTATCAACTAGAAAATAGATTTCTTCATAGTGCTTCTCCACTAGTGACTTAGGAATCCTAGTCCTTAATCTCATTCTCTTCTTGAATTCTAAAAAATAGCTCCCCATTATGCTATTGAAATTGCTACCCAACTTCTCAATACATTCACTAATCTGAACTGTAATGGGCCTATCCTTTTTCCAAACGATATTTCCCAGTGTAGAAAATTTATCCTGAATGTAGAAAAATATACAGACTAGTAAAGAACCAAACTTACATGATGAACTCTTGACCTTTCTGATTGATGCTAGGTTCTCGGCTATTTGTGTCTGATGTAGCTCAGAAAGATCATATGTGTGACTCTTCTTCACAATTTTCCATGCCTGATCAACTGCTATACAAGGAACACTATCCAATCTGTTGGACTGATAGAACTTATGTGCTATTACCCTTACTCCAAAGTCAAGTTCTAGCTCAGTAATTATAGAGATAGTCATACCTCTGTTATTCCATACAGCTCCAGTGTTCAATGTAATTTCTTCTTTACTGTTATCCCTCATGGTTCATTTTCCATTTACTACAAGATATCCAACCACTCAATGAATTATGATTTTGGTGATCTTGACTAGTCCATTATCTAACCACATACACATGTCATGAACTCAACTAAGGATAACCTTAATCCATTCATCTTTGAAACCTTAGGGAAAATCTAGGGCACGAGTTAACCCTTTGTCGGCTAGATGTTTGAATTTTGCCTTCAGAAATCCATTTTCGCACAATTTACTGTAGGATTTCCTCAATTCACTATCTCCTACTTCACCAATCTTAACCATATAACACGATTGAACATCATGAATCATGAGTACCTTGGGTGGAATGGATGAGAGGGCTCTTGTTAAATCATTCTGAATCGCACTTTCAGGAATGGCTTGAAAGTTGAGAGGTTCACATTCATCACTTTGTATCGACTAAATTTGCTCTGGTTTTGCCTCCATACTCTTAGCTGGTGTGGAAGAACTTGCAGCCATAATTTTGAAATTAGGGTTCAAGAGATGTAAAATAGAGTACCTTGGCAAGTAGCTCTTTGCACTGTTCACCTTAGGATTGCCGACGACACGCTGGTGAAATCTTCGTAGCTAACTTCGTTAAGATCAATTCTGCAAATTACTTCAGTCACTCCATAAATAGTAAAAATCGCAAGGTAAAAATGAGATGTTGACTATTCATCCTTTATAAGCTTCAAAATGTCATGTTAGGTGAGCATTGAATGTTCTACACATTGAGTTAGTGCAAGCCAACTATCCTCGGCTCTAACACAACTTGCATCCCACTCGGCTCACTAAACTCGGACATCATAAAACTTGGTCGGCCAACAAAACTTGGTGCTTCACTAAAGAACTCAGATTTAGTGTCCATGATTGATACTTGGCACCTATAGTGCAATTATCTCATCTTGGCATTTTGTCTTCAAAATATGTCCTGGTACATCTTAACATATGCAAATATGGACTTTTGTACATTTTATGTTAGGAAGTGATGTAAGATAAGAATTTTTAAATACAGTTCCTTACATACCTCTTTCTCTTAGTTGGAGATGATGTGATCACCTGATTCATTGGATTGGGTGACCTTGGCTTCATTAGCTTCACTGTTGCATGGTTCAGACTTCTTAACCCATTTCTTGTTCATTTGTTCCCTTATTTTCTCAACAGTAGGAGTAGGTACCATAGTCTTTCAATCTTTCCTTGTATGACCAATTTTTAGACAACTGTGACAAACTAGGCTTCCATTCATCCACATTTTAGACTTACCTCTAAAATGTGTCCTTATGCAATTTTCTAGAACATGTTCATACTCACCACAGTAATGACAACTATACCATGTATTGTAATCCCAATTATGAGTATTGCCTTTTCTTGGTGATTTCTCTTGTATCTTTGATGTCCACTTTTGTTTACCTTTAGATCTGCAATCTTGTGCTCTATGACCATATTTGTGATAGTTATAGCAATTACCATTGAGTCTAGGTGTTTTCCTTTCTTTTTTGTTGCATTCATGTGCTTGATGTCCAAACTTATTACAGTTAAAACAGTAACCATTAAATTTAGTTTTTGGATTGGACTTACCATTCTTGCTTCAAAAAATGTTTTTTGTATGACTTGGTTTCCCACAGTGGTGAAAAATAGGTTTGTTGTTTCTCAGCTTTGCATGCCTTCTTTCACCTGTCTTAGATGATTCTCCATTTTCAGTAGTTGAGTGTTGTTCAGTGTGACCTAATCCAGAAGAATCTTTAGGTCTTCTTGATGCTTCCACCAGTTGTTCAAAGTAGCTCATAGTTGCACTCGGATCATTCACTCTATTATTAATTTCTTTCTCAGATCTCAATTCATCTTTCAATTGATTATTCTCAAATCTAAGATTAACAATCTCCAAGTCTTTCTTGTTGATCTCCTGATTTGCAAGTAGTAGTTGATTTCCCATGTCCACTTGATTAACTATCATTGTTTGCACATCATGTGTTCTTTCATCAAGTCTGGTAGTCATCATTCTCTTATCTTCTTCTACCATATCCTTGTCATCTTTAGCTTTCTTTTTTTGTTCAACAACTTCACACATTCTTATTGATTGGGATTCTTGTTCCTTTTTCAAGTTTTTGACTTCCTCACATAGTGCACTGTTCTTTTCTAGTAGATATGCAATTGCTACATTTCTCTCAGTAGAATCTCCATTCTGAAATAGATTTGTGGTGTCCTCTTCCTGATAATGAGTTTCATTCATTTTTTTAGCCAAATCTTTCCTTGCAGTCAAGGGCTTCCTTAATTCTTGTCTTGCAGTGTCAAGTTGTTGTAGTGCTAGCTGAACGTCAATCTTTTGATTCTCAATAACTTTTCCCATCTTGTAGATCTCCATCTCAAGATCTATATTCTCAAGATGATTATGACCTTTTTAGAGAATTAAGCTCTGATACCAATTGTTAGAAATAGAATAATGGGAAAGCAAGATACTGAGAGGGGGGGTGAATCAAATCTTCAAATTTAAACACTTAAAACAAACTGATCCACATTCATACATATACAAATCTAATATAATCTCAGTATTCTCAGATAGCATCCATACAATGAAATAAATAACACATAACACAATAACTTGGTAACCCAGAAACTCAAATAGGTAAAATTGGGGTGGGGATGACACCCACAAAATTCTACACTACTACAGTAATAAAGTGTACCGGTTAAGGTTACAAATGTTTGATTACAAAATGTAATCTACCCTATGAAAGGTCTACCCTATTAAGAGCTTAAGATCATTACAATCTACCCTATTAAAGGATTTCAACTTACAATGAAGTAAGCACTCTATTAAGAGATAAAGAAAGGTCTGCTAGAACCACTTTGTTAAGAGATTTTCACCTGATACAATGATTAGAATGTCTCAAGTATTTATCCTTCATTATGCACTTTGATATTGATGATGGATCTCCTCTTTCCAGTACCTTCTATGATCTCATAATCTGATATAATCTTTACTCTATTGTTCACTGTGTTCTCACTCTGCTTGATCTTTGCTTCTTAACCAAATAACCCTCTGTGCATTTAACTTCTGAAATGCAGTCGCCACACACCATACACTTTTTCACACACACAATAGGGTTTATAAGCAATCTAATATATCCGTTCAAGTCTCATGGTGAGATATAGATCAATGATCAAGATCTAATAGCCATAACCTATGATGGTATTACAATTAATGTTTACAATGTGTCATGCATAGGATAAAACAATTAAATGCATAACTAACTCTGTAGAAGAATATTAAATGCATACATAAGTCGGCCCAAAATGCTTATATAAGTCAGCCAAATCACTTAACCTTGAATTTTGTATCATTCTAGACATGTATACAAAAAATTGTTCTGCTCAGCACTTGACTATCTGTCACTCAGCACTTAATATCTCTATATCCTTCTCAGCTTGGTAATGTAACTCAGCTTGGCAATGTAATTAGGCAAACTAAAAATTAATTGCTCGGCAATGTTGCTCAGCCTTGCATAGTTTTAGCTCGGCCACAGTGATAGCCAACTAAAACTACCTAGGTAAATGAATAAGTGTTGGTCACTAATCATCAATAGAACTTAGAGATTAATACATCCCACATTTTCTTTGCAGTTGTATGATTATTTATGTCTTCAAACTCATGATAGTTTAGAGATGTTGCAATCTCCAACATTGCTTGATTGTGCTCCTACTTTTCTCTTAACTATGCAGCTATGGCAGGTGCAGGGGGATACATAATCATGTTCAACATAGTGATTAGCATAATCACCAATACCAGCCAGATGCAATTTCATCAAACTCTGCCATGCAGGGAAGTTATCTTTGTTCAACTTTGGTACCTCCTTTTATACATCTTGATATTTTTCTCCAAGTACCTTCAAACTATTTTCAAGAGACCAAAGCTCTGATACCAATTGTTAGAATGAATTCAGAATAACTGAGAGGGGGGGTGAATCAGTTATCCTCAGGTCTAAATGTGCCTATTTAAACTTTTTACCAATTTGAACAACTCAGATCTGCTCAGCAACAATAACATAAAATAGCAACATACATATGCAGTTTACTGTTCAGATGTAGCCAACTTGTAGAAACTTAACAGTAAAACACAACATACATATTCACACAAGTTGACACCAGTATTTAATGTGGAAACCCAATATGGGAAAAACCACCAATAACATGTTATCAACTTTTCACTGTTCTAAAGTGAGCTCTGTTACGAGCCAACCCTATTAAAGGTTAAAAAACACATTGCTAAATGTGACCTGGTTAAAGGTTTAATCATCCTGTCAGGAGTGGCCTTGTTAGAGGACTTAGAACATTCGATTTGAATGTCACCTTGCCAAAAGGAGTTATACAATGACTGTTAGGTCAACCTGGTTGACAGATTTTTGACTAATATAATGGTTAGAAAGTAATCAACAGGTGTTATCTGGTACATACAACTTACTTTGCAAATCCAGATCCAATTCATCTCTAATGCTAATTCAATGAGTGTTCTCCATCTTCATTTCAATCTTCAGATCTGCTTGGAAATCTATCAAGCAATCACTTCTGCAACTCTCTTCTTCTCTACTCAGCCTTCTCTGCTTAGATCATGCCAATCATTCAATTAACTATGCAATCCTCTTGCATACTCATCATACACACTTTGTGAATAACCCCTTGAGGTTATCTTATACCTCTTCATCTAGGTAAAGTAAATCTTTGTCGCTTAATCAAGATCGTAGATCTTAGGTTAGGTCAGATCCAACGGATCTTTCCATCATTACATTTAATTTATTTCTCCAAATCAATCACTAATTAAATCTTTGATTAATAATTCTTATCCTTAATTAACTTTACATATCCCAATAAAATCAACTATGTCAGCCACAGATCTCAAATCTCAACAATTACCAAATACTACAGCTCGGCCAACACTGTGTTTTCCTCGGCAATTTACTGATGCTCGGTCGACACTAGAAAATATGCTCAGCATACATTGGTGCTCAATTGACACAAACTTTCTCGGCATAAACTATTCTCAGTAAACTATCATCAAAAGATAAACAACACATTACTTTGCCAATGTGCCAACTGATCAAGTACCCTTGTGATTTCCCATAACTCAACCATTTCACTTGGCCTTATTGTTAAATCCCTTTCATCAATCAATAGATATGGTACTCAAATAGATAGCAATAGTCTCACCAATTAAGGTTTGACATCAATGACAAAACAACAATTGTTTCCATTGTAGCTTTCCAACAATCTTTCCAACATAACAAAGAACCTTGCGCGACACCTTTTTTGTTTGTTGATTTGTTTGATATCTAATGTTATGACATTTTGGGCATTCTTTTGCAAATTCATGTTGTTTATAATATATAATATGATCATTGGGACATGCATCTATTTCTTGATACTCCATTCTAATATCTTTCATAATGGTAGATAAATCTCAGTATAAGTGAGGTAAAATATTTGATGGTGATAACAAAAATTCACCTATCAATGTACAACAAAAAACTACACTCTCAATACATATTTCATCATTTATTTACTAGTGATGAACTAACAAAAAAATAGATGAAAAAATATGACATATATGACATACCTTAACATCCGTGAGATTTCTATGTTGGATAAACCATTCATAACCTTCAAGTTCACCAACAACAACGAGAAGAGTTCTTTGGGAGCCTTCATAAAGGGGATCATATTCCTTCTCAAGTACAAGTAAATCATGAACATCATCAAAGTCATCTCGATAATCATGATCAACTGCACCACTAAATATATCATGGATAAATGTATTTGTAACATCATCTTCAATTATGTTTTCTGGCGCATGATCTTCATTTTCCATAGGATCATTAACTTCATCTTGTATATTTACAACTCCATATTCCTCTGCTTTTAAAACCACATTCTCTAGGCCATGATAATCCATATCATGTTCCCTAGGGCACCTCCACCTTTATAATAATGATCGACACAAATAAACCATGATCATGATCAAGTGATATATATATATATATATATATATATATATATATATAAAATGTTAAAATGATATAAACATTTACAAATTCAATCAATATAAAGACATATAATGAACAACTTACCAATGTATGATAATCATGCCCCCTTCAACGTGACCATGCTCCCTACAATGTTTCACAATTGTTGTGATTAAAAGTCATCTTTTCTTTAAGCCCTTGCAATTATTACAAGGAAAATAAAATTTCTCATCACCCTTTCTTTTCAATCTAGCCCATAATCTAGCAAGTGTCTCTTCATTTTTTCTACATTAATATCATCTGACCTTATTTTTTTGCTTCTCTCACATAACACTTACCGTAGAGACTCTCAATAATAATTGCAAGGTTCAACACACCTAGGGGTCATCCACATCCCCTTCCTGGTCTCTTGAAAATCTATTATCAAACCAAGGACCTCCCTCTCATAA
This sequence comes from Thuja plicata, assembly GCA_018584345.1. NCBI lineage: Eukaryota > Viridiplantae > Streptophyta > Pinopsida > Cupressales > Cupressaceae > Thuja > Thuja plicata. Next base: position 113,470 of record MU219672.1, on the reverse strand, counting down.
AAATCTACTGCAAAATCAGACTAAATTCAACAAAAGACTATAGGCCATGATCATAGTTTAATGATCAATGACAACTCCAAATCCTAAAGGCCTTCAAAATCATACTTTAAAACACTTTTATATACTAATTTATGCCTTTGAACACCTTTGACTAGGATCCCATTAGAACTTTCAAGAGTATCTATGGAATCAAACACTCACTTGAAACAACATTCACTTGGTTCCTTTCAAGCAATGAAGAACTTTGACATTAAGAGAATCAGATTTTCAAAAAATTTCAAAGGTGCATTTGTGAGAAATCAGTAAATCTATCTCCAAATCCTTGAATTGGAGGGTTTTATAACAATTTTGAAATATCTCATTCAAAATTACCACATACCTATCGACCCAAAAATTAACGTGGTGCGAAATAGAGACGAAAATAATAAAGATGAAAATAGGGGATGGTGCAAAATAGAGATGAAAATCATAAGTGTACGTCGAAATAGAGACAAGATTGAGGAGTGCCACAATTTTGACAAATGTCAGGCATAAATTTAATTTGTTTTTTGAAAATTTCACAAGTACCCAATGATACAGTTAATTATTGGACTTTTATAGAAAGTTTTGTTAGATTTTGTAGTCAAATGGGTTAGTTCTTGATAACAACACTAGTGGAAGAATACAACATCGAGCATAGGAAATAAACTCCCTATCATCCACAGGAAAATGGAGATGTAGAGATAACCAATAGGGAGATTGATTCCATCTTGACAATAATAGTGGAGGTTCACCAAAAGGATTGGAAAAAAAGGCTACTAGAATATGTTGGAATAATATAAAGGTGTGTACTGAGAGGGGAGGGGTGAATTAGTACCATTAAAAACTTTCAAACAAATATTTGTAATCAAATACTCATATAACCGAATGAGTAGATTACTTTCTCCAAACATGTAATGTCACTTCTGAAATGTAAATGCATGTAATCCAAACAATAAGGCATACATGAATGTTAAGTACACATGACACTAGTATTTTGGTATTGCAGAAAACCCTTGTTAGAAGGTAAAAACTGTAGTGGGGATGAGACCCACAAAGCTTCACTACTGTAGTAATAAAGTAGCCTATTAGAGATTACAAAGATTGGTCAATTATGGTGACCTTACCCTCTTAGGAGTAACAATAAGATCGATTAGATATACCTCGTGTGAGGATTTAGCAACAAAATGTATGTGTGCACTCGAATAAGAGATTTATACAAAGACGGTTAAGTCTACTATGTTATGAGATTTTAGGATTCTTACAATTGTCAGAGAGTAACAAAGTTGTGTGATCTAAACAAATTACAATCTCAAAATTATGGATATAGATTCTTTAAGTACAATAAATTTATCACCTTACTGTGAATGATAATACCTTTTGCTCTGCTCGGTAGCCTTGCCTCTGTTCTAAACATTGAATACTACAATGCAGTCCTTGTTCTAAAACCCTTATCTAATCTCCTGATGTCCTTAGTATGGCGGCTACTTGATAATTACTTGATCATCATACATTACAAAAATAATATCGTATGCTTACATATATCAAACCCTTTGACCTAATTAGGGTTTTACAATATTTTAGAAAACCTAAGATCAATGGTGTACAAAATTTACCTTGATCATCTAAACATAGGAGATATAAAAAATTAATGTTTGCATCTATAATTAATGTTCTCCTCGATCATTGTAAACCATTATCCAGCTTGGAAAAAATTTGTTACCTAGATTGATGTAATTCAAACTTTTATGTGACCATTGGTTTACTCGGTAAATATTGTCTCTTGGTGCTTGATGTTCTCTATCTATCTCAACATATATTGTGTGCTCGGTGTACACTACTACATGTTAAGTCTGTCTTCTCAATGATCATTGTACTCGGTTAACTCTGGGCATGATCAATGCAATTGGTTAACTTTGCACTCAGTAATCATATTGACTAGTCTATCTTGACTCTGTTACCAACTGGATATTTTAATTCTTTAATACTAATGACAACCTTCAAAGTTCATTTGGAGTAATATTCTCCCCCTTTGACATTAGTATCAAAAACTTGTATATGTAGATGTAATATACACATCAACTTATACATAGTGAATTCCCCTTTGTACATGCTCATTATGTATAGGATACATCCATATTATACATATGTTTCCCCCTTTTTTGAAATTAATGACAAAAAGAAATAACTTACAACTTGTCAAAAATGTTAGGATGGGACTTCTAGAGATTTTCCAATAACTTCTCCCATTCCTCCTTTAGATTCTCAAGGGTTAACTTCTCTAGGTTTAGTTGAGCATGCATATCATATATACTTTCTGTTACTGATAGCTCCATGGTAGCAATCAAATTCTTTGTCTATGTCACATGATTTTGCATTATTACTATATGCGGTAGTAACATAGCCTATAGCTAGGTTACTTGATCTATGAACTTATCCTCTTCCTTCTTCAAATCAAGTCTCAACTGTTGGGTTCAAAAAAACTTGTTGTAATGCATTTGAAATGCATTTTGCTTGGTTGAAATATTTTTTGCACTATATTTTATATCATCATCTAATTTCTTTAACTTTTCACTAAGCTTGATAGTGAACTGATCTATTGCGCATAACTTTTGCAGGATTGTAAGTTCCTTATTAATAACAGTTTCTAAGCCTATTACAAATTCTGAGAGTGTTACCTTATTTACTGCCACTTCTTGGCTGAGCTTCTCAGTAACCTTGTACTGAATCTTCTTTTCTGCTCTCTCTTCTAACTTCTGCTCAACATCAATGTCTGGACCATTAATTGCCTTGGTGAGTAGTGCAATTTGATCAATGATGGAGGCAGATTCATTGATTTTTACATCAGGAACAAATTGGTGTAGATTCTCCTTTGCTGCCTCTAGGACCTGTGTATTTTTGTGTTCTTTCCCCAGCTTGTCTTCAGCTTGTTTTTGGGTGCATAACTCTCCATATTTTCTAAGTGTTTCTAGATCAAGTGTCCTTGGATCACATTTAAGGATGTCTATGATTCATCTAATGTTACTGGATCCTTTCTCCCTTTATTCTTCTTCTTCTTCTTCTTCCCTTGTACACTTGATGTAGGAGATGGTGTTAGAGATAATTGAGCCTTTTTCTTGGTTTCTTTCTTTGGTGACTTGGTAGGTGTGATGACTAGAGAAGGTGCCTCGCTAGATAACCTAGTGTCAATGGTAGAAGTGTCTACCATCATTTCTATTTTGCCTTCACCTTTGTCTATCACATCAGTGGTATCTCTAGGTGTATCACCTTGCATTGTCACTCCACTATAGTGAGTCTCTTTACCTTTTGCATCACCCTTTTCTTCATTTGTGTCTATGACCTGATCGGGTGTCTTTGTTTGTGCTTTACTTTCTATATCAATTGATTTTGTACCAAAATTAGTAGATTACCTGGTACCATTTTTTGGGTGACCTCTATTGTATATGTTTCATCTAAGGTCTTAGTAGGTCTAATTATCATTTCATCTTCTTTTGCCTTGTCATCAGGATCACCTTTAGTTATATCTTCTATTGTAATCTCTACATGACCTAGATTAGTTAAAAGTTTAGGAATACCATCCAATACATTATCAACAGTTGCATCTATGCTTGGTCGATGTCCCTCGGTATACTGTAGATGCAATTTCCTCGGTTTCCTCTGTTGGACTCAACAGGTTTTTGCAAATCATGGTGCTCTCTTTATCAACTTCCTTTAAATTCCCTTGAAGTATATTTAGTTTTCTTTCTTTCTTAGGGAATTTCTTTGCATATTATTGCATGATGTCATCAATCTATTCAACTGTGCAATCAGCCTTAAGTAGAGTGAGAGTTTCCTCTCTCATCTGTTTCTCTGTATTAAGTGCATAAGTCCATATGGTTGATACTTTGTCATATATCTCTTGTGGAATGTATGTAGAAAATTCTACAGGGACCTTTTTGAAAATAATCATCATACCTATGATATCTTCTTCCAATTTATTCTGATTATCCATAGTCAGATCTACATAAGTGTGTATCTTAGGATGTCCTAGCCTTCCGGTTGTCCTTATTGCTTCTGCTATCTCATCAATAGTCTTTGGTAATTTGTTCTTCACAACCTTAAATTGATCAATATTATCATCAAAATCATCCTTATCATCTTTATTTCTTACATAATTCTTTCTTTGTCTTGGTGTTGGGGTCTTTGGCTTCCTTGTCTGATAAGTGTACTTCGGTGACAATCATGTAATCTTTGAAACCCCTTTATTCAAAGGTGGTGAATCTACTGTCACCGATCTTGATCTTGTCCTTGGTGGAGACTCATTCTTTATGCCTTTTCCTTCTTCACCTTAGGTGCCTCTACTTGTTCTTCATCAGACTTGGTGGCATCGACATCTTGATCTTGTTCTTCATCTTCACCAATTGTGGTCTATTCCTTGGTATCATCAAGTGATTTCTCTAGTTCTTCATCAATGATAGAAAATTTTCTTTTCAATGTTTTAACAATCTTAGTCTTCTTTCTACCCATGTTTTCAACTTGTAATCTAATAGATACTCTAGTTTTAGATTCCTCATATGTGACGAATCTCATGGAAGATTTTTCAAGTGGTTCATTAAGTAACTTCTCTATAGCATCATAATATAAGTCTATGTCAAGTTCATAGTCCATCAGAGGTAGCCATGTTATCGCCAGTTGTACTTCTTTGATAAGTGTTGTGTTTGTGTCAACTAAAAACATATGTCATCCTTATACTTTTCTACCAACTACATTGGTATCCTTGTTCTTTTCTCCACTCTTGCTTTGAACTTTGCAAAATATTCATTCATTATAGGTTCAAAGTTTGTGCCTAGACTTGCAATGAATTCACCAATTTGCATTGTAATCAGTCAGTTTGTCTTCCATTTTACATTACCGACAGAGGGGAAAAGGTTCTGCAGATAGAGAAATGTACATAGTAGTAGAGAACTAAACTTACAATTATTAGATCTTGTTGATCGGATTGTTCTCATGTTTTCTTCCAGTTGCCTCTGCAACAGCTCAGCTAGGTCAAGTTGTAAACCCTTCTTAACAATCTTGTAAGCAATATCAACATATCCACATGCAATGTTGTTAGGTATGCCTGACTAGAAGACTTTGTATGCATTAACATACACACCAAATCTAAGTTCAGGATCACTAATGGTGTTGATCCATAGACCTCTACCATCCCACTCGTCTCTAGTTAGCTTTTCAATTTCAGATCTAGGTGAGTGCCTTAGGGATTTTGTTTTATCAGTTGTAGGATACCCGATTACTATGTGTATCACATCTTTGCTTATTTTCTTTAGTTCATCTAGCCAAATATTTCCATCATGTACTCGACTCAAGACTATGTGTATCCATTCAGTTTTGAACTCCTTCAGGAAATGTAGGGCATTGGTTAACCCTTTGAATTCTAGGTGTTTGTGATCATATTTCAGCTTTCCATTAGTGAAAAGTGTCTGATATGTTGATATTATCTCAAAATCCCCTATTTCACTAATCTTGCAGTGAATGTATGCTCTCACATCATGAACCAGGAGAACCCTTGGTGGTATCGTGGAGAATGTGCCTTTGTCGTCGGGTTGAGCTGCAACCTATGGATGTATATTATAATGAGGTTCTATGCATGTTGAATTCTTAACAAGAATCACCTTTTTTCTTTTATCCATCTTTTCCTTCATGGTTCATGATGAGGATGCAATCAAATTTTCAAATTTAGGGCTTCCACGAAAGAACTTAAATAACTTGGTAAGTGCAAAAACTTATTTTTTCTAACCTTTAACTACTCGAAATGTACTCAAAATCTCTATAGAATCCTTCAAAATTCTCTGTTGTGAATTCACTTTTAATTTCTCTATTCTACTCTTTGATCATTGTGTGAACAAATGAGTTCACATCCCTTGAACTTATACCAAATAATTTTAGTCGGCACAATAAATGCTCATCACCAACCACTCAGTCGACAAACAAATCACTCAGTTAATACTAATGATACTTCAGCTTGGTGAGTATAAAAAATGCTCAGTTGCCTTAGCAACTCGATTGTCTCACACATATTCACTGACTAGCATTACTAACTCGGTACAAATTAACCGACTCAACTAGATCAAAGTAATAAAAAAATATAGTACCATAGTGCATCTTGATTCATGCCAATTTGGTATTTGTACTATGAATATAGGAACTGATGTAAGATATAGCTTTGCAAAACATAGTTCCATACCTTATTGTATTGCTTAGGTGGAGGTGGTGGAATCACCTAATCCATCGGATGAGGTGTCACTGACTATTGTGCTTGGCCCAAAATTATCATTTGATGCTCTCCTCCACATTGCATTTCTTATCCTTACAATTTCTTCAAATTTATTCCCATTTCCATAAGTATTTATTCAGTCTACACAATCTATGCTTAAGTGACCAACCTTCTGACAATGTGAGAATGGCATTCCAGAGTTTGACCAATTCCTAGACTTAGTTCTCCATTAACTCATACATTTTTCTGCTATATGTCCATATTTACCACATGTGCAACTAGCCCAAGTGTTATAATCCTAAGCATAATCATTACCTTGTCTCTTTGGTTGATTTACATTTTCTTGTCCTTTAGGTTTTCAAATTTGCTTTGTATTAGTCCTGCATGCTCATGATGTATGAACTTACATGTTGCAAGTTTGACAAAATTTATCCATGTGGGATTTATTTTGTTGTTTTTCTAGCTTGGATCTGCATTCATGTGCTTGATGTCCATGCTTATTACAGTTATAGAAATTACCGTTAAATTTAGGAGATTTTCTAGAAATACCTTTTGCTTTACTCCTGCAAACGTTTGATGTGTGGACTAGTTTTCCACAGTGATGGCATGATGTCTTGTTAGGATTCAGATTTGTGTAGACATTTCTTTGTTCATCTTTATTTGATGATTATCCTTGCTCGGTATACCCTAACCCTGTATTGTTGTTCAGTCTTTTTTGATAGTTCAGAAATTCATCCATTCTCTTAGTATTGTCTTCATATCTCTTAATCACCTCATTATGTTGTTGTAGAATCTTCAATTCATTTCTTAGCTTTTCATTCTCTTCTTTCAATATGCCAATGTCTTCCAATTTTCTAGCAAGTTCAGTATTCACTCGATTTTCCCCATGACTTATAGCAACCATTTGATTGGTGGTCTCAAAGTAGTTTTCAGTAAGTCTCATTATCTCAGACTATTTTTCTTGTAGTTTTTTGGTCATTTTCCTTCTGTCATCAAAAAATATGTTTCTATCTTGTTCATTTTTATTTGCATTGTTCAAGACTTCAACCATTCTAACCATTTGTGTATCCTGTTTGATCTATAGTGCTCTCACTTCTTCAGTAAGTTGTTGGTTTCTCTCAGATAGATTTGATATAATTCCTTCCAATGCATCAGATATGCTACCAGATTCAAATCCAAATGCATCAAATGGGTCATGAATCTCTTCTTCCTGATAATCAGTCTCATGAAAGTGAGATGCCAGGTCATTTCTCTTAATCAACATCTCCCTGAGTTTCTCCTTGGATTATTTGTATTGTTCGATTTAGATCTGCAACTGTAACTTCTGGTTTTCAATAGTTTTTTCAAGCGTGTACCTTTTCATTGTAAGATATTTTCTCTCCAGTGATTAAAATTTCTAAACAAGAGAACTAGATCTGATACCGATTTTTGGAATAATAGAAAGGTGTGTAATGAGAGGGGAGGGGTGAATCAGTACCCTTAAAAACTTTCAAACAAATCTTTGTAATCAAATACCAATATAACCAATTGAGTAGATTACTTTCTTCAAACATTTAATGTCACTGCTGAAAGGTAAATGCATGTAATCCAAACAATAAAACATACATGAAATTTAAGTACACATGACACTAGTATTTTGGTGTCATAGAAAACCCCTATTAGAAGGTAAAAACTACGGTGGGGGTGAGACCCACAAAGCTTCACTACTGTAGTAATAAATTACTCTATTAGAGCTTACAAAGATTGATCACTTATGGTGACCTTACCCTGTTAGGAGTAACAATAAGATTGATTAGATATACCTCATGTGAGGATTTAGCAACATAGTGTATGTGTGCACTTGGTTAAGATATTTATACAAAGACAGTTAAGTCTACTCTGTTAGGAGATTTTAGGATTGTTACAATTGTCAGAGAGTAAAAAATTTGTGTGATTTGAACAAATTAAAATCTCAATATTGTGGATACAGATCCTTTAAGTACAATAAATTTATCAGCTTACTGTAAATGATAATACCTTCTGCTCTACTTGGTAGTCTTGCCTCTATTCTGAAAACTAAATATTGCAATGTAGTCCTTGTTCTAAAACCCTTGTCTGATCTCCTAATGTCCTTAGTATGGAGGTTACTTGATCATTAATTAATCATCATACATTACAAAAATGACATCGTATGCTTACATATATCAAACCTCTTGACCTAATTAGGGCTTTACAATATCTTAGAAAACCTAAGATTAATGGTGTACAAAATTTACCTTGATCATCTAAACATAGGAGATATAAAAAATTAATGTTTGCATCTGTAATTAATGTTCTCCTCGATCATTGAGAAATGTTATCCAGCTCAGAAAAAAGTTGTTACCTAGATTGATGTGCCAATTCAAAATTTTATGTGACCGTTGGTTTACTCGCTAAATATTGTCTCTCAGTGCTCGGTATTCTCTGTGTATCTCGGTGTATACTATGTGCTTGGTGTATAGTTCTTCTTGGTAAGTATGTTTGTTTGGTGATCATTGTACTCGGTTAACTCTATGCATGATCAATGCACTCGGTTAACTCTGCACTAGGTGATCATACCGACTAGTCTGTCTTGACTCTGTTACCGACTGGATATTTGAATGCTTGAATACTAATGACAACCTTCAAAGGTTATTTGGAGTAACAGAAGCAATTTGGGCCTATAGAACTACATGGAAGACCACAACAGGTTTGACTCCATTTAAAATGCTTTATGGAAAGGAAGTTGTCATGCCTATTGAATTTCAACATAAGACCTTCAAACCTACCCTACATCTTAACATGGATTTGTATACAATACAAAAAGACAGAGTCACACAACTTAATGCCCTGGATGAAATAAGAAAGTCAACCCTATATCAAAAAGAGTTAGTGAAAAATCAAAGAAAGAAATAACATGATACACATATAAAGTAAAATAAATTTTTCCCTCAAGATTGGGCCTTGCTATATGACTCCAGATATAAAGATAACATGGGTAAGTTGCAGACTAGATGGTTAGGCCCATATGAAAAAATTGAGGTTTTTGATAATGGTGTAGTGCAGTTGTCAACAATTGATCTTGTAAGAATCAAATTACTGGTAAATGACCATTGAATCAAATTATATCACAATATTTTGACAAAATAAGATTTCCTACATCAATTTTAAATTCTTAAGGATACCGAGGTTCCTGCAGTAGAAGTCGACATACTTCATGCTGCATCATCCCTCTAACTCTCTTTTTTCATGCAAACATAATAAATACCTCCACACCCCATGGATGTACCTATTCTTCATAATAAAAAGATGCTTTCTTTTCATGCCACTTGTCTTCCATCTACACTCCAATTCCAATTCAACAAATAATTCCACCGTACTTCTAGCTGGATAATGTCAACATGAGTATTGCTCGATATGCACTATAATGATCTGCATTGATTACTTTAGTTACATTCACAAACCAAGTATGCATTTATATTTATTTATTACTATATTTATTTATTAGGTCACAATTTAATTCATCTATATATTTTTGATATTGCTTAGTCCATCCTATTCTCTTTAGTTCACATTTGTGGACACATGACAAAGTTTAAGTGGGGGATAGGGAAATGTCTTATCCATGTCTATCCATGTCATATCCATGTTTAGCCATGTCATATCCATGTCATGTTCTCCTTAAGAAATAACATCAAATCATGAGTCAAGTCATAATTAATCTTGCATCTCTCAAAATTTTGAATTGTTTTGATGTGACATCTAAAGCATTTGAAATATTTTTCATATATTTTCACATGTACCTTCTAATTAATTCCTCCTACCACAAGAATGAGTATCTTTATGCTTATTCTTTTTAATAACTACCTAAACTTAAAAATCCAAATTTAGAAATAATGAAGGGTCTTGTAAGTCACAAAGAGTTCATGGTATAGAAGAAATTGGTTGCAGGAAGGAGTTAAAGTTGTTGGAGCTGCATTTTAACAATTGTAGAGGTTTTGAGTTTCGAGATAGTTGGTTTTTTTAGTTCTTGGAAGCTTTTGAGAAGGGTTCATTGTTTTTAGTTGAAATTTGAAGAATTCTATATACAACATGGGTAGACCTCTTGTTAGACATGAGTCTACAATACCTACAATGTTGCTCCAAGACCCAGTTTGTGTAGAACTGTTCAATAATGTGGATTCCTTGACTATTTTATGAAGCTGAATAGCTACAATGATAACATTGCAAGATAATTCACCCAAACATTCTCCAATGGGAAAGAAAGGGTTAAAGGATTAAGGATAATATACAATGAGGAAAGAATTTTAGAATTCATAGGACTCACAGCCATGGGGGAAAGGTTTCCTGAAGAACATTATGCCATGATAACCATAGCTCAATTTACACACCCTAGAGACCCCCCACTTATGGTTGATAAACAAGGGACTTGAATATTGTTATTACCTCTTGATTGGAAAGAGGTCAAAATGTATATCATCATCTATTTGACATCTGAGGGTAGGAAATCTTATTGCTAAGTCATATGCATCATGGGTTTCAAGTCAATGTGCCAAATTACCTTTACAACCTTCTCACCATCAGTGTTGGAGAAACACAAAGAGGTAGGATTCATTCTGTTACCCATCATGGTTTGATTAAATATATGGTAGAAAGGTCATTAATAGATGTATCCCAAATGACCTAGGGCGAGTTTATAGCTATTAGAGGGTTTTAGATAGAAAATGTAGGACCTATTGGTAGGCCCATCATGAAAAGAATCAGTACTCATAGGGGAAGTGCAAAAGTAACAATGGGAGCCTCATCTTCTAGAGCTTCACTTTCTGCTAAGCTTCTTGCAGCCACAATGTCACATGACCATGGTTCAACAAAACCCTCAAATACCAATGTTGAAGAAACCCTTATAGAAAACCCTAGTGCTATTACTTCATCTCAAACACCTGTAAGGACTAGGGAAGATACCAGGAAAGAAAAAGGGAAAGGAAAAATTGATGAGAGTACTAAAGAGGTTGAAGAAGAATAGATTACTAAATTTGATATTGATTTCTTATTGGATGATATCAGTTTTGGTTACTGATCATGTTGTTGATATTCATGTTTTGTCACTGATGTCAACATATATTTCTATGGAGAAGACAAACTGACTACTTAACTGGAATGAGTGTAGGGATACTGTAAGGATGATTTAGAAGGATTGAAGTTGGATTTATGCAAAAGGATGTGTCTTTACCTTACTCCTAAGGTCACTTGACTTTATGTTATATTCTTTGGATGTTACAGTTCATTTGGTGAAGACTTGTTTTCTGGACTGAAACTGTGATTTTGGACAGAGCAGGTCTTTGTGTTTCGGGTATATCTTTTTGATGGACATATTTCAGAACTTTCAAGTTTACTGATGGACACCTGACATATGTTAGATTAATGGGTTGTGTTTGATTGTTGATTGAATACTGATGACATCAGTTGTGGCGTGTACTCTAGAGAAGACCTATTTCCTGGCCGACTTCAGACATGTAGCATGTGGAATTAATTGTGAGAATGAATTGTGGATCTGGAAGTATATGTAATGAATTTTAAATGTTGTATACATGTCTTAGATACCGTGTGTATCTTAGCAAGGGGCTATGTAATTATTTTTATGATGGAAAGCCTTAATTGTCTGACCTAATTAATTATGTATTAGGAAAGCTTAATTGGCCGACCTAATAAGCTATTGTGTAAGAGTATATATGGAAGATATATTCTTGTGGAGAAGTGTGACAGAGAAAAGAAGAGAAGGAATGTGTGAAAGCTGCAAAGCTTATTGACTACTAGATGCAAGTAGAGTTGAAACTTCATTGGAACTAATCAAGCAAAGACAGTTGCTGGCAAACAGTTCTCTGATTGTGTATTTTCTTTATACACTTGTGCAGATTGTAAATCCTTGAGGGTGGATTTAACCCTCTTTGGGCAGTGTTCCTTGGAAGTGAGCCTACTATTTCCTTTGACTCCTAATAGGGTATGTCTCCTAATAGGGATTGTGTATTGTAATGTTGTAAAAAGTTCCTAACAGGGCTAATATATTTTAACAGGGATACTATACTCTCAGTACATTATTTGTGGGTGTTAATTCCCACCAGGGTTTTACCTTCAACAGTGTTTCCTTGACAATAAATATTGTGGTTTGGTGTTGTATATTACTGTGTTATCATTTACATTTGCAGATTTGGTTTATAAAGTATAAAGTTTAAAAAGCTATATCACAACTTATTCACCCCCCTCTCAGTTGTCTTGTGGACTGTTATTCCTAACAATTGGTATCAGAGCTACTAGTCCTCAGAGAGAAATTTTAACAACTTGAGGTGATCCTGAAGATGACTTACTACAGGAAGGATAGTTCAAAGTTTGATCTTGAAAACTTTGACAATTGGAAGAACAAGATGATCACAAAGAAGAATGTAGCAGTAGCAATTGAAGATGAGTTGGACATGGCTACTGAAGATGAAAAGAAGCTATTTTCATACAATATGGTTTCAAGGGAATCTCTGATCATCGCACTATCAAAAGGAGAATTCACTAAAGTGAAGGACTTGGACTATGCACATGAGATCAGGACAAGACTGGAGGCATTCTATGTTGGAGACAAGTTTACAAAGCAAGAAAAGTTGCAGAACTGGAAAACAAAGATGGAATCACTTAAGATGAGAGAATATGATAATTTCATAGCATATGCATAGAGAATTACTGAGGTAGTTACTCGTATTAGGAACTCTGGAGGTACTTACAGTGAGGAAGAAGTAATTGCAAAGATTCTCAGATCTTTGACACCTACATATAGAACCAAAGTATAGGATATAGAGGAGATCATACCTCTGACACCGAACTTCACTAGAGAGATGTTGATTGGAAAACTAACTACATTTGAGGCCATAGAATTGGGAGACACTTTACCTAAAGTAGAGTAAGCATTCAAGGAAACCGTGCACAAGAACAAGAAGACCTTATCTAGAAATGCAACCACAAGAAGTAGTGATCTAAAAGAAGAACTTGGAGCCTATGCTGATGAATGGGTACAGATCTAGGAAGAAGAAAGAAAGCTAGATGAAATTGTTGCACTAATTTCCAGAAGAGAAAAGAAAGGTAAGGGTAATTTTGAGGGAAAATTACCTTTGAAATGTTTTTCATGTAACAAGATTGGTCATTTTGCATCTAGATTTCCTACAAGAATTCCAAAGCACAAACCTAATTTTTTCAAGTCTAAGTTCTCAAAGGATAAGGAATGTTATTATGCTAGTGAAGGAATATCTGATGATGAGGATGATAACTTTGATGAAATTGGATTCATTGCTATAAAAGATGATGCACCTATGCATGAGGAAAAATAATTAGTATCTTGAGTTGAAAAGAAATTTGAATGGGTCATAGATAGTGGTTGTTCACATCATATGACTGGAGATAGGAATAAGTTTGCGAGCTTGAAGAAACATGATGGTGGTGTTGTTAGATTTGGTGACAATACTCCTAAACTTATTATTGGAGTTGGATCTATTTCTTTGGATGGAAAGACTAACACTGACAATGTATTACTTGTTGATGGACTTAAGCACAATTTGTTAAGTGTTTGATAGCTAGTGGACAAGGGTTATCAACTGAACTTCATAAATGGAAAGTGTACTATCAAGAGAAAAATAGGAGACTTGATAGCATCTGGTACTAAATCCAGAGGTAATGTATTTGAACAAAACACATCTGAAGCTTCTTGATTTATTGAAAAGGTTGATGACAGCTAGTTATGGCATAGAAGATTTTTTCATGTTAATTTTGACAACGTTGTGAAGGCAAGTATGACAAAAGCATTAAGAGATCTGTTGATGTTAGTTTTGTACCACTACATAACATATAGGATTAAACACTTGATACAAGATATCAAACACTCAACCCTCTCTTGAAAAGTTATTACTCATGAAGGACATGAGAAAACTCCAAGGTTCCCTACACCTGTGGATCCTAACTCAGTTATAATGATGTGATTTGTTGGTAATCACGTCGGCGGGCTTACATTGTTCATTCAAGGACATCGGATTCTTGCTATGATGGTGATGGGACTTAGATTTTCAATGTATACTCAATTGATCTCTTCTCCTTAATTTATATCACTTCCAACTTCACTCATCAAACTCTCACTACTAAGCTACTCACCGCTTTGCTACTACTCCTATGGATGAAGAAATTAGCAAATGGACGGGGATCAAACCTAATGAAAGCTTTCCAGCGGCACTACCTCCATAGATGCAATGATTCAAGGGAAACGAGACTAGAGTACCACACAAGGCTTCCTAACAAGCCGCTAGGATGCTAGTGGCCTAGTATATAGATCCCTATCAAACACTTGCTAACATCACCATGCAACTAACCATTTACTCCTACCCTTACTTAAACACTTTCTTGAAATGAAATCTATATTAATCAACTCAATGAAATCTAACTCTAACAATTGGAAGTAGAAACCATGCAATAACACCATGTGTTCTTAATCACCAAGCAAGACACAACAATGATTGAGAAGCAATTTTGGTATTATATAAGCAACAATATTCTTCCACCCTTTACAAATGAGAGCAAATGGCCTTATATAGAGGCTTCAAATTACAATGAGTGGCCAAGATTAAGAGGCAAAACCAAGGGCCCAGATTAAATTTTACAAACCCTAATTAGGGTTACCACCAAATCGACCAATGAGAAACTGAAACCTCAATGGCAAGCCAATGAGAAAATACAACAAAAAGAACCAATGAAAAGGCACCAAAATGGTAGCCAATCAGAAATCGCCACATGGATCTACATCAAGCCATCACCCAAGATGCTCCTTCCCTTGTCCCATAGTTTCTTTACCAAATCAATGAACTTGGTTACAACTTTGATGACCTCCTCCATGGGGGGAAGAGGGGCATACTGAATCCTCTTCTCAACTAAGTCCATCTCCTTCTTTGTTGTGGCCAAAATCCTATCTTGCTCTGTGGCGCTGCCCTTGATGGAATTCATGAACATCTTGAGGGAAAAGAGTGAATCCAAAATTTCTCCTGTGATGATGTCTACTTCAAGTGATTTCACCTTCTCAGTCAAGACCTTCATGCTCATGCCATCCTCTCTAATTTATTCTATCTTGAAAGTGGTCTTAATGATGCCAAGAGTATCTTCAATGGTCCTAAGGATGGTGGCCTCAAGGGGAGAAATTTCACCCTTGATTCCCTCCATGATCTCAAATCGGTTGAGCAAGGCATAGTACCATGATTCAATGGTATCCTTCTCTCCTGGGCTAATCACTTTAGTTTTCTCAAGTAACTTTTTCTGGTGCATCAAGAAGAGCCAATAGCTGGGGAATGGTCCAATCCCTGGTGGAAGAGAAATCATTCCATAGCTTGTCATATGCCTGGAACCTTTCCCTGAGAGTGAAAAATGTCTGGAACCTTCCCACAAATCCTGGCAAACAAACCAAACCCTCCTGGATGAGGCCTGCTGCCCACGACCGAGTTCCTTGAAGTGTAGCCCTGGAATTCTCCAAGCTGTCCATATCTCCCTTCTCCAAAGAAAGAGGTGGCATGACTGAATGATCCACCTGCTGGATAGGCCTGCAAGCATTCCTGAAATAAACCACCAATCTCTGATTCTCATCTTTATACTTATTCTTTTCTTCAATCTCTTTGTCCAATCTTTGCCTCATGGCAAGGAGGCCATCCTGGAGTTCTTCATACTCAATCTCCCTGGCGGTGGTTCCCAATTCATGCTCCACTATCTCATAGTCCTGAACTCGAACATCATCCTTGAACTTATCCCCCTTTGGGATTGCAATTTGAACCCTGCGAGTCCCGGAACTATCTCTGATAACCTTCGCAATTGTCTCAGCTGGCTGGTCTTCCTTCTCTTTCTCAATTTCCTATAAAATATCATCAATTTTGTCTTCTGGCATGATTGGCATAATAGTCTTCCTGGGTTTTAAGAAATCTCTAATCCAGCTAGGTGTTGTACACCTACCCAATTCCCAGTTAGGCTCATCCTGCCTAGGAAAAGCCTCTCTAATCACCTGAGGTGCACCTCTCTCCTCATCAGAAAGTGCCTCAATGTCAACCAATTCTATCTCTCTGCCTCCCAGTGAAGATGATCCCTTATCCTGTTGACTGATGGAAAGTGGTGAATATCCTAAACTGGAGTTGGAAGTATCTTCTGATGATGAGCTATCCTGGGGAGGCTCCACATTGCCTTGATTCCTTGGAATTCTTTCTTGTGTGGGAGTGGTACTTTCTTTTGATGGTACAGTGCTTACCTTCTATCTTTTAGTTGTGGGTTCACCATCTTCTGTCTCCTTCCTTTTCTTGTTCAATGGCTCAGGTCCTCCACTGCCTCCTGAATGCTAACCAGAGGACTCCTTCAGGATCTCTTCTATTAGTTTCATCTTTTCATAAGTGAGGGGACGCCCGTCCCTCATAGTCTAGCCATCTTCCTCTCGAACCACTCATAAGTGAAAAGATCAACTGGCACCATTAATGCCTCGAGAGAGCTTTCACTTTCAATCCCCCACTCAATGGGATCCAACTCTAAATCACTCAAGGTGCCAAATTCTGGTCTCACCATTTTGCCATCTTCCTCTAGCTGATCTGGTATCTAGAGTTGTCTCCACCTATACATTCTCATCATATCACCTGTTAGCCTGGAGAAAGCTCTCTTCCTCACTTTGAAGTCATCAGCTGCATTGGTCCAATAGTCCTCAATATGGTGTACATGTCTGTAAGGACTTCCATAAGCCTTTCGAATCTGCTGGTTAGGATCAAAACTTTGCCTCCCCTCGTAAAGAGCTAAAGCATAAAGTTTCAACTCCTCCTCTGCCACTGCCATGACTGCCAAAGAGTTGCAACTATCAGTGCCTGCTTGAAGTGGGAAAGTGACCCCTTGCTTATGTTTAAGTTTCTGGATCCTGTCAAAGTGGCCCAACTGTCTTGCCACTTCCATTACTACCAATCTGTTGGGTGGATACCTTGGTAACCTCATCGGGCAACAAGTGCTCCCTGCTATCCGGATGTATGTGAATTTTTGAAACTGGATATACCACCACCCATATCTCTTGACCAATTTTTCTTCCTTTGGGGATAACCTCCTTTGGGGAGCCCCTTGTAATATCCTCACTATCTTCATGGAAAAAGTGTCATAGAATGTTTTGAAGTACTTAGTGCGATAGAGGTGAAGCTGGGGATAACATTCATGTACCAAATACTGCCCGAGTCCACTGCCAACCTCACCCATAGCTCAGATTCCTGGATACTGGAACATGCCGGCAATCATGTAGAACAAATATGATCCCATGTAGAAAGACTTTAAATTATGCACCAACCTCAACTGGAGGTCCAAGTTCTCACTGATTATCTAAGCCCAATCGAACATCACACCCTCATTCGAGACCTTCTCAATGAAGTAGAACATCCAAGGCTCGAGCTATCCTGCCTATGGGATTCCTATCACCCGGCTCAACATCAAAACTAAGTCACCATATTCTTTCTCCAAATCTGATCTTGTAAATCTTGGTAACTTGGAGTGCCTCTTCCTAGGCTCCTTTAACCATTCCTCGCATTGGAGAGCTGAATAATGAGCAGTGTTATCGCTGTAGTGCTTAGCTTCCTGGTCTCTTATCATGAAAATTCCAACTCGGTGGTGTGGTATGTTGAATACCTCCTGGATAGCTCGATCACTCAAATTGACAAGCATCTTCTTCTCGGTCCTGCTCCCATAATAGACTGTCTTGGTATGCTGAACATTGTGGGTGGCACACTCGAGAATGAGTTTCGGGCATGGAAGAGTAGGGGGAAAAGTTGCAACTTGTGCAATCCCGTTCTTGATCATCTTCTTTGTTAACATAGAAGAGCCTTCTCTCATTGCCATGTTCCTCACTTGGGTCATGTTGACTGGCCTGAAGTTGGTATCTCCAATTTTCTTCCATTTGGATGGAAAGACAGTCTTTGGCATCATATCCTCGGTGTCCTTCTTGAATTGGGCTTGCCTCTGCGTCTTTGAAGATGTAGGATCCATTCCACTTGACCTAAAACACCAAACTCACTTAGAAACATTCTAAAATCGAGAAAATCTTCCCCAAGTTCGATCTATATAATCAAATTTAACTTTCCAGAATTCTGGAAATGAAGAATTTTGATTAAATTTCCAGATTTTAAGTATTAAAAAACTCTGATTTTATGAAAAAAATGGATAAAATTATGTTGTTTCCAGAAAATCAATCCTAGAATATGGCCTAAAATGCTTAATAAATATTTATCCATTACCAAAAAGTTAAAAAAATCTGAAAAATGAAATCAAAATTCTTACCTCCAAGGCTGAGAATAGATGTTCTTCAAATCAACCAAACTCAGAATTTATCAATAAAATACTAACTTCCAGAATTCTGGAAACGTCTCCAAGCTTGACAATGGCAAGAAATATCCGGAAGTTACCCTTCAAACTAAACAATCTTAGAATTTGCTAATAAAACATCAACTTCTAGAATTCTGGAAATGGCCCTGCCAATTGAAATAAATCTGGGAATGGCCCTGCCAATTGAAATAAATCTGGGAATGGCCCTGCCAATTGAAAGAAATCTGGAAAAAAATCCCCTCTAGAAATAAAAAATCTGGAAGTGTAGGACTGCTGTTGGGGTAAATTCGCACTAAATCTGTGTTTGGAATGAGGAGAAAACTCCCTCTATTTATATGTTTCTTGCAATTTGCCCAAGGGGGCCGACTTGCACTTCTACCAATGCAAATTCATTAATTACTTTACCTCCATTTAGGGATGACATGCATAAATATTTAATGTTTTTATTGCCAATTAAGTGGCCAACCTGGGTTTAAGGAGGAAAGAAGTATATAGAAGGGGTGGCAGAAATGTCCATGGTCATGGACATTTCTGCCCAAGGGAAGAATTCCCTTGGGGGAAGCCATTTCCCACTCCTTCTTTAAACAACCTTTCGAATCACTTCCACATCTCCAAGCAACACTTATAACTCCCTCAACACACCTTCAACAACACTTAGAATTTCTCTCTTTTCATCAACACCACAGTGACACCATAGTCTCAGCTGGGTGAAAACTGAAGGTGGGATGGACAAGAAAAACTCAGAATTTATCAGCCATGAAACATTCAAAATCGTCCCTCAAAGCACACGCAACATGTCAAACTCTTCAACACCATCTATCCAAGTCTCAGCTGGTTGAAGAAGTTCGAGTTTAATACATGGTGGGATTTCATAGTATGATGGACATGGTGTCCATGGTGGTGGTGGAATCCACCATCACCATGGACATGGCAACATGTCCATCAAATTTCACTAAAATAGCTCATCCCTCCTACACTTCAAACTTTCTTCACACCACTACTCAGCAAAATGGCCATGTTTGGGAGCCCCTTATGGCTGGGCGGGATTCTAAGGTATGATGGACAGGCTGTCCAAGGTGGTGGCAGAATCTGCCATCACCTTGGACAGCATCATCCTTATTACTATAAAACAGTCTTCTTCCTATAACAAGCATTTCACCTTTCATTGCCACTTTTTTGCTTAAAAAATCAACTTCACTCTCATATTCACCCTCTTGCAATCCATCAATCATTTCCTTCAAACTTCAGACTTTATTCCATCAGTGCATGCTAAGGAGGGTGGCGGAAATCAGAGCTACCATGGACTAGATTTTTGAAATGTTTCCAAGTTCTTGCCTCTCTCCAAGCATACATGGCATCTACCCCTTTAACACCAATCCATCAATCGATTAGGGGTAAGAAAGATCTTACAAGGGCATAGCGGAAATTGGAGGGTGGATGGACAAGGTGTCCAAGGTGGTGGTGGAATCTGCCATCACCTTGGATAGGGTGTATGTTGGTCATCATAAATAGTCCACTCACAATCTCCCTCAAACCTTATAAAACCATTTCAACTCCACTTCAAGTGCCACTAGCATCCCTCCCTTAATCATAGAGGAGAACAAGAAAGCCTCCAAGCCATGGAGGGATTTAGGAAGGGGATGGACAGGCAGTCTAAGGTGGTGGCGGAATCCACCATTACCTTGGACAGGGCCATGTCCATCAATCATTTCATGTTAACTTAGCCTTGTTCCCCCTTCCCACATCTTTCTAATTCTTCAAAACATCCTCCTTAACTCTCAGCATCAATTCATCAGCCAGCTAGGGTAAAAGACAAGTTCTAAGGACATGGCGGAAATCCATGGTGTCATGGACATGGTGTCCAAGGGGGTGGCGGAATCCGCCACCACCTTGGACATGGTCCATGTCATGACTCACAACTTCCTCACACACCCTCATCAAACTATCTCAACTCCTCGAAACTCCCTCTCCAAACCTTAAAATCATAACACATGTCCAAGTTTGGGGGGCCTTAAAGCTAGGTGGGATTTAAGAAGGGGATGGGCAGGCTGTCCAAGGTGATGGTGGAATCCGCCATCACCATGGACAGGGCCATCACCATAAAACATCTAACTCACCCTTCATTGCCTAGCTTGTTCTCATTTAAATGCAGATATCTTAACTTGTCTATCAGCTCTCCTCTATGCCACTTGACTTCCAACTTGAGGGAAACATCAGTCATCATGGGGCTGGTGGAAAATAGAGAGAGAGAGAGCTAGACAACCATGTCAATCTCAGTCTAGCACCATCACCATTTTCCAAACACCTTCTTATACATCTTCCAAGTTGGATTTCATTGATTTGCTACAAACACCTTCAAGCTCAACTCCAAAATTAAGGCGTCCCCAAGAATTGGGGCGATGTGTGAAAGACTTCACAACAAGATCTACCTAAAATATTCAAGCCATCTAACACTATGTGTAGAGAATGTGTTATGGGGAAACAGACTAGAATCACCTTCAAGAGAAAAGCCTATTCAACAAAAATAAAGTTGGATCTGGTGCATACAGATCTTTGTGGTCCTACAAGAACAAGATCATACTATGGTGAAAGGTATTTTATACTTTTTGTTGATGACTTTTCTAGAATGATGTGGGTTACATAACTGAGAGAGAAATATGAGGCATTTGACAAATTCAAAATATTCAAGGAAAAATTTGAGAATGAATCTGGTTTAAAGATGAAATGTTTGAGATCAGACAAAGGAGAAGAGTTTACATCAAAACTATTTAATACATATTGTGAAGAAAGTGGAATACATAGACAAACTTTAGCTCCTAGAACTCCACAACAGAATGGGATAGCAGAGCGAAGAAACAAAACTATATTAGATGCTACTAGGACTATGTTGTTGGAAGAAAATGTATCACATGTTCATTGGAGAGAAGCAGTTGGCACTGCTATGTACACATTAAACATAATTCGTATCAGAGAAGGTACAAATAAAACTCCTTATGAATTATGGTTTGATCATACACCGACTGTGAAATTTTTTAGAATATTTGGTAGTAAATGTTATATCAAAAGAGACGATGAGATAGAAAAGTTTGATGCTAGAAGTGATGAAGGAACCTTTCTTGGTTATTCCACTAAAATTAAAGCATATAAATGTTTCAATATGAGAATAAGGAAACTAATTGAAAGCGCTAATGTGAGGATAGATGAGAAATTTCAAATTCACGAAGGAATGTATGATTGTGGTCAGATTACAAAAAAAAGAGAAGTTGCTGATGAACCTGAAGGACCCTTGATGATCGAGAATGAGATTGAAGAAAAAGAACAAGTAGAAGCTACTGAGACATTAAAGACTTGAAGGTATGTCAAGAAAAACCATCCTGAAGATCAAATTATTGGTGATACAAGCAAAGGCATGATGACTAGATCTAAAGTTAGAGAAGAGATATGCTTGTTTTATCAAGCTGAACCCAAGACTACTAATGAAGCATGTAAAGGTGAATGTTGGACTAAAGCCATGAAAGAATAAATAGAACAGATAAAGAAGCAATACTTGGGAGTTGTTTCCAAGACCTAACAACAAGAATGTGATTGGCACTAAGTGGGTTTTCAGAAACAAAATGGATGAGGAAGGCACAGTGGTAAGAAACAAGGCTAGACTGGTATGTAAAGGCTACTCACAACAAGAAGGCATAGACTACGAAGAAACATTTGCACCTGTTGCTAGACTTGAAGCTGTGAGACTATTCCTTGCTTATGCTTCACATAAAGACTTCAAAGTGTATCAGATGGATGTGAAATCAACATTCTTGAATGATGATCTAGAAGAAGTGTACATTGAGCAAACTGATGGTTTTCCTTTGACATATGATGAAAACATGGTTTGCAGACTGAAGAAGGCACTATATGGACTGAAGCAAGCACTGAGGGCATGGTATGCAAGACTGGATAAACATCTACTTCATCCTAGTTTCAGAAAAGGTAATGCAGACTGTAATTTGTATTTAAGAATTGATAAAGATGGAATCTTCATTATAGAAGTTTTTGTTGATGATATCATTTTTGGAGGCAATGATAAAATGAGTAAGAATTTTGCTAAAGAAATGGAGAATGAGTTTGAGATGTCAATAATTGGTGAGATGCAATTTTTTCTTGGTTTACAAATTAATCAGAGTAAAAATGGCATATTTATATCTCAGACCAAGTACCTTAAGGAAATGTTGAAGAAGTTTGGAATGGAAGATTGTAAACATGTTGGTACACCCATGGTAACAGGGAACAAACTAACTAAAAGTGATGAGACTCAAAGTGTTGGGAAGACTAAGTACAGGTCAATGATTGGAGGTCTACAATATTTGACACACACTAGACTAGATATTACCAATGTAGTTGGAATTGTGGCTAGATATCAGGTAGATCCTAAAGAGACACACTTTGCTGCTGTGAAAAGAATTTTTAGATATCTGAAAGGAACAGTAGAGTATGGATTATGGTATGAAAAATCTGATGATTTTACATTGCAGGCTTTTACTGATGTTGATTGGGAAGGTAATGTAGATGATAGGGAGAGCACAAGTGGCAGAGCATTTTTCCTTGGAAAAAGGCTAGTTTCTTGGTTGAGAAAGAAGCAGAATTGTATTGCTCAATCTACTGTTGAGTCAGAGTATGTTGTTGCTACAATAAACTGTACAGAAGTTGTTTGGATGATACAAATGTTGAAGGACATTGAAATAATTTTCAAAGAACCAGTGGTTATCCATTGTGATAACACTAGCACAGTGAATATGTCAAAGAATCCTTTAATGCATTAAAAGACTAAACACATTTCCATCAAGTATCATTTCTTAAGGGAGAAGGTAGTAGATAGAGAGATCAAACTGGAGTATATTAGCACAAAGGAACAGATAGCAGATATATTTACCAAACCTTTGCCAAAAGATGCTTTTGAATATCTCGGAGGCATGATTTGGGTGATGGCCCCTCCCAGTGTAAACTAAATGATGCAGATGTGCATCAGTCCAGTGGATCTCAAAGCCATATCATTCTCTGGACTTGATGTATGGATCTAGTCCTTAGGGGGAGTGATCGCAGAAAATACTGGAGTACATTTAGGTGATCTTGCACCTAGCTGTTTGGACATGAAGATTTGAAAAAGCTACATCTTACAAGAGACTATAGGTGACCTATGGCACCCTTTTCCATTATTTCCAAAGGGGGAAGGAATCTATGAGAAAATCCCTACTATTTTGGGGAAATTTATGTTGAGGATATTGAGAAGATTGTACTGAGAGAGAGTACTTTTGGGTTGATGCATATGGATTTTACTATATGTTTCCATCAATGCCAAAGGGGGAGATTGTTGGATGATATTAGTTTTGGTTACTGATCATGATTTTGATATTCATGTTTTGTCACTGATGTCAACATATATTTCTATGGAGAAGATAGACTGACTACTTAACTGAAACGAGTGTACAGACACTGTAAGGATGATTCAAAAGGATCAAAGTTGGATTTATGTAGAAGGATGTGTCTTGATCTTAATCCTAAGGTCGATTGAATTTATGTTACATTTTGTGGATGTTACAGTTCATTTGGCGAAGACTATTTTATGGACTGCAACTGTGATTCTGGATAGAGAAGGTCTCTTTGTTTTGGGTATATCTTTCTAATGGAGATATTTCAGAACTTGCAAGCTTACTGATGGACAACTAACATATTTTAGAGTAATGGGTTGTGTTCTATTTTTTATTGAAGACTGATGATGTCAGTTGTGGCGTGTACTCTAGAGAAGACCTATTTCCTGGCCAACTTCAGACATGTAGTGTGTGGAATTAATTGTGAGCATGAATTGCGGATCTGGAAGTATATGTAATGAATTTTAAATTTTCTATACTTGTCTTAAATACCATGTGTATCTTAGCAAGGGGCTATGTAATTATTTGTATGATGGAAATCCTTATTTAGATGACCTAATTAATTATGTATTAGGAAAGCTTAATTGGCAGACTTAATAAGCTATTATGTAAGGGTATATATGGAAGATATATTCTTGTGGAGAAGTGTGATAGAGAAAAGAAGAAAAGGAATGTGTAAAAGCTACGAAGCTTATTGATTGCTGGATGCAAGAAGAGTTGATACTTCATTGGAACTAATCAAGCAAAGACAGTTGTTGGCAGATAGTACTCTTATTGTGTATTTGATTTATACACTTGTGTGGATTGTAAATCCTTGAGGGTGGCATTAACCTTCTTTGGCAGTGTGCCTTGGCAGTGAGCCTACTATTTCCTTTGATTCCTAATAGGGTCTGTCTCGTAATAGGGACTGTGTACTGTAATGTTGTAACAAGCTCCTAACATGGCTAATATCTTTTAACAATGATACTATACTCTTAGTACATTATTTGTGGGTGTTAATTCCCACTAGGGTTTTACCTTTACCAAGGTTTCCTTAACAACAAATATTGTGGTTTGGTGTTGTCTATTACTGTGTTATCATTTACATTTTCAGATTTGGTTTATAAAGTATAAAGTTTAAAAATCTATATCACAACTGACTCACCCCCCCTCTCAGTTGTCTTGTGGACTATTATTCCTAATAGTTCCAAGTGGAGGAAAAATTAAAAAAACACCTCTTGCAACCACTTCTCTTGGAGCTAAGTTTGTATGCAAAATAAATAATAGGAAATTTTGTGCAGTCGATAAGGTGCTCCCTCAATGAAAAATCTCTAGGATTAGAAAAAGGTTGCAAAGTAGAGTGAAGAGACACCTATTAGTATTCCTATTGAATCTTATGAATCCCTTCAGGATAATCCTTAGGAAGAATCCTATGTTACTAGCAGTCTTGAGAAGAATGAGCCCATACCCACAACTAACATACAAGTGGAAGATCCTATTGAGGGATTTGAACTACCAGAGGAAATCATAGAAGATTCTCCAAAAACACCTATTGAGAAGGTTAATATGTTTGGGGAGAGTGATGAATAATAAAATACAAAGAGATCAATCCTTATAAAGGAGATCGAACACCAAGAAGGTGGAGAAACCTAGGTTGTATGAATAATTAATAAAGAATTAATTATTGCATGCCTAAATTTTAGCTTAAGTGAACAAGAGATAAAAAGGTGAATTAAACAATTAAAACAATAATGATTTAATTAATAAGTGGACATAGAAATACCTTTTTACTCTAACACCCCACTGTTAAGATAAAGTTACGGAGAAGATAAAACCTACAAGCAACTACTGAAAGTAGTAAATTTGGGTCCTGGTAACAAGGCTTGATCAGGCACCCAATCACAACTAAATCTTTGTAAAGTGGAGAAATAGAGAAAACCACATAAGAAAAAACTCTACTCCAAAAAGAGATGGAGAAAAACCATGCTGAAAAATAATGGCTCAAGAGATTCTCTCAAAACCATAAGAACAACCAACCCCCCACCCCCCATGAGAGAGGATAAAGGATCCAAATCCCCCTAGAATGATAGAACCACTGTGTCGATGATCAGACCAATGTAGCTCCACTATGGAAGAAACAAAGGCACTAGACAAAGAAGAGGAAACCCTTGAATGTGAGGAGAAACTGGAAAGCCTAGCTAATGCTCAAAAGAGAACACATGAGACTCCTGTAATTTATAATCTCCAATGAAGGTCAGCCAATAGATGTGTTGAATCTGTCATCTAAGAGGAGATGAATATCCTCGAGTATGTCCTCAACAACTACAGTAGGTGGCTCGATGCATGGATCTATAATGTCTAGCAAAGTTGAAGAGGAATCCTGATGAACAGATGTAAACTCAACATGAGGTGGAGGTGTAGAAGTCAGAACACTAATCTCAAGAACTATACATAAGTTCAAGTGACCCAACTTCACTTCAATAGGCTCTCGTGAAAAAGGAGAGCTATTGTCTGACAATGGAGATGGTGGACCAAAATGAGAGGAGTACAAGTGGAAAGAATGATCAATTGTCCCTGTTGCAATAATATTGCATGTCTCACTATCTCTAATGTGTACTAAATCTGGAGTAAACTCAATTGTCCTCCCTGTCTCACTGTGAGTAATCAGCTGTCCTCCCTGTCTCCCTGTCTCAGATTGATAGATAGAGAGAAGGTTAGAGGAAAAAGATGGAACACATAGTACATCATTGAACACACCATCATCAATATCAATAGAAACTTTCCTGCATACAGTCATAACATTTTTATTACCCATTAAAATGTGTGGGGTAGGAGAAGCCTCAAAAGAATAGAATAAACCCTGAGAATATTCCATA
The DNA here is from genome assembly GCA_018584345.1 of Thuja plicata. Classification (NCBI taxonomy): domain Eukaryota; kingdom Viridiplantae; phylum Streptophyta; class Pinopsida; order Cupressales; family Cupressaceae; genus Thuja; species Thuja plicata. Next base: position 86,546 of record MU219672.1, on the reverse strand, counting down.
TGCTATGAAGCACCTGAATCTGGTAGCCATCTAAAAGAGGGAGGTATAGCAGTTGCACATAATGCATGACCCTTTCCTAAGTCATTTCTATCTTTCTGAAGTGATGATGAAGAAGAAGACCCGTGAGAATTAGAAGAAGAAGGAATATCAATGTGGCTCTTCTGAAGAAGAGCTTGCAAATTAGAAACTTTCTTTTCATATCCATCTATCTTCTTCTCATAACAAAGAGACTCATCATGAGTGCCCTGTTTACAATAAGCACATCTAGGTCTTTCTATATTCAATTTTTCCCCCTTAAGAGAAGGTGAGAGAAAGGAGTGCTGAGAAATAGAATACTTCTTAGACTCTTTGGTTGATGACTTTTGTTTCTTCTCCTGCTTCCCTAAAGATGGGTGAGCTACCAATGCATGGTTCTGTGATCTAGTGAGAGAATCAAGCTAAAATATCTTTTCTTTCTCACGAGTCAAACGATCAAAAAACATATCAAAATTAGGCATGGTAAATCTTGGACCCAAAGCATCCATGGTAGAATGGAATGTAGAAGAGAATATCTAAAAAGAACCACGAAGCTTGGAAAGTATCAGATAAATACACTTTGTATCTATCTTATTCTTTCCACAACTATGTAAGAGGGACCTCATTGATTTGAATTTCGTTAAGAAATCCTGAATAGAGGAAAATGTCTCAAGAGCCATGGATGTAAATTATGCTTTGATCTAAAGTACCTAAGACTGATTTACTATGCCAAAGAGAGTCTGAAACTTCTCCCACATCTCAATAGGAGTATCGCAACTATCAAGGTGAAAAAGAAAACAATCTGAAACATGCAAAGAAAGAACACCCATGGCCTCATCCATCTTGTCTGTGCTGCATGATCTCGTAAGGACGAGTCAAAATGGGTTGAATAGTATCCAAACAAGACCATAACCCGCGTGACCAGAGAATCCTAGTCATACGAGATTTCCAAAAATGATAATTATGTAGTGTGAGAAGCTCAACTGATGCTGAATCTGCCATATCGTACCTTAAGCCTGCTTTATTTTATGTTTTCTTTTAGAACTAGACAGAAGATGTAGAAGCATTTGTGTTTTATGTGTTGGAGTGTTCTAGTTTTGCTAAGATAAATGATAGAAAAACTAGAAAGAAACACCCCCCACTGAGAGAGAAACCAAACCCCAGTACAACTGAGAAGCTAGAAGAATAAACATTGAAATAAGGCTATAGAATAAATGGGTAAAATACCTGGCAAATTCCCCCCAAAAATATCTCATATCTAAAGCGGGCTTGTCAAGAGCTTTCTGACACCTATTCATGAGCCAAAAACATAGTCCATATGCTCATTCTAGAGGCTTGGAAGCGTTGAAAAGAAGGGCTCTCTTTGACTGGAAACAAAATCAGTAAAATAAAAAAATATCAAAATTAAACCCCTTTCAAAATCTACGTCTCTGAAACAACTTTCTGA
>MU219672.1:20478-52884 GCA_018584345.1 Thuja plicata | reverse complement strand
CCAAATGGTAAAAACCCCGGTGGGAATTAGCACCCACAATGAACTATACTTGTTTATAGTAATCCTTGTTAGAAGATATCTCAACCCTGTTAGGAGTTGTACTTTATAATGCAATAAGTATAGTGACTTGGTTAAGGGTCAGACTCTGTTAAGAGTCTTTTACACATAACCCTGTTAGGGGTGGTGGAATCACTGTCCAAAAGCTCATTGCTTGATTGTGAAGGCTACAACCTTCTGTATAATAGATATGCAATATATCTGATGATGAACTGTAGAGTAGACCTGCTATCTTGATTAGTTCTATTGTATTACAATCTTTTAATTCTTCTTCACATAGACTCTTGATGAATGAACCAACTTTGATAATCTACTCTGTACTTTCTTCTCTTTTTGTATCATTCACACTTAGCATGTCACATTTGACTTTCTATAAGTATCTTCCTCAAAGTATGAGATCATGGAACCTGTAAGACAACTCTTCATAACATCCTTGTCGGCTCTACTAAGCACACAAGTATTATTACAACCACACAAGTATAAACTGACTAGACGCGACGCTTCACTAAGTCAGCCTCACCAAATTAACTCTAACATTGCAATCTTCTTGAAACATGTTTAGCACCTTTAGATTAATATCATCAACTCATAACTAATCATGAATATACACATGCATATACTAAAGATAGGCGCAACTCAAGAAACACGTGATATACGTCGGCCCTAAACAGTTACACTTCTAGAATGTAACTGCCAATAATAGAATTACATAACTTGACTGAAACATCATATCTGGATCTGCGTGTATGAACATAATATCATAAACATGTCAACAACATGTATCTAACCACACAAGTCTTCATGTCATCATTCTGATAAGTACATACAAAATTGCTACTATGTATTATATGTTGTCATCAATGACAAACATACAATCAATCAACTGCTCAGAATCAAATCTCCAACAATTATCTACCACCTTTGAAATTACTTGGTAAACTTCAAACATTACTCATTTTTATTACTATGTTGAGAAACCTTTCCTTGCTCTATCTTTCTCAATTCTTCTCTTTTGAAATTCCTCAACTCTCTAACTAACATGAAAAAAATAGATCTTTGTACCTAATACAACAACCCAAAATCTCATTAGCATAAAATACCACTATCATCACCAACTCTTTTTGGTTCTGCAATGTTCTCAACATAAACTTTTCAGAGTTAATAAAAATTAGACCAATGAAGAAGCCAACATTTATGCCCTAAATGGAAAAATTTCCTGCCTCATTGAGTAGAAGGGGAAACTACTACAAAGAATGGTGAATAAGTCTGCATTTTTTGGAAAATTTATAAAGGATTTTCACCAAATCCATCTTGTGCATATCTTGCATAGCATCAATTACACTAGACATGTCCCAAAGCGGCATTTTTTTAAACACTTTTTATGTTTTATCCATGATTCTAGATCTTGCATTCATGAGACAAAAATTATTTGAATGGTTTTTTCAAAACAAATTACACGCCATGTTTCAGAGCTTTCACATTGTAATCTATGATTTCATATTTCAATTGCAGGTATGTCACACAAGTATTATATTGCTACTCCATTATGCATTTGTTTGGAAAAGGATTTTAAAGATATCATTTTGTGCAACTCCTTAAGATTTGATGGTCATCCATACACTGTGCCAAGACTCCCAATCATGCGGGCAGAGAGAACATGAGAAAGAATTTGGAAATTTGGTATTACATATGTCCCTTGTGTGTAGATCCATCTTTCTTCCACTCAATCTCACAATGTCTCTGATCAGTGTAGAGAAGTAGATAGTGATGCAATTTCTTTTGTGTGTTGGCTCGATTCCCAGAAAGTTTTGAGTAATCTTTTTTTCTTATGCAAAATTTGTTTCCCAATGACCTAAAAACTGCACGACAATGGAAAAAATACCACCTACCATAATTTAGCGTGAGACACATTTTCGGTCAAGGGTTTCTCCCCAAAGGAATCCTATTGGCTAATAACATATACAAGTTTCTAATATAAATGAAGTCACATTTAGGATTTTGTTGGTAGACTTCTTTATGTTGAAACTCAAGACGACAAAGACCATTCTTTAACCTTTTAAAGGACTGCCTCTAGAAAGTTGTTTTATGGGGAGATAATAAGAGGCCATGCCTAAAAGAGATAAAATCTAATCTCCCATGCTAATTTTTTTTAATCTAGAGGTAAATGATGGTTTTAATGAAGAGAGATAGAGTTATTAGAATCTTATGTTTTAAAAAAATATATGTATGTTTTCATGTACTAGTTTTAGTTAATAATTTTTTAATTACAGTATAAGGATAGTGATTGAAAGAAATAATGACATGTGGAAATCCTCCCTACACTAAAATTACGTGGAGAATGTTATTCAATTTTTTTTCTTCTTACATTAAAATTCTAGGGAGAGTATTTTGCAAATGCTAAAATTTTAACAATTATAGAATGAGGATGTATACATAAACATAAAATAAACAATATATCATAACATCAGTGTACATGGAGAAAAATCTTTTAGAATAAAATCTTAGTACTGTTAATCTAATACACTATTCCAAAAATGACATAGTTATAATAGACTTCTAGAGAAAACCTGCACAAGTGTATAAACAACCAAGGATATAGATTAATTCTATTATCTTAACAATATTAAAAAAATCTCACAACTTCAATCTCAAACATATAATATATAGGAGATACAATACATCAAATCATCCAAAGGGAATTAGGAAACAATAAGATAAAACTGCCCAATATTTTGGCACCCAAATCCTTACCTTGGAAATCTAAATCTCAAATCTCAAGATAGTCTTCATTATAGAAATTATATATTTATTCCACTTATCATAACATCATTATAATCCCTAACGATTCTTGTGATCTAAAGTCTTCTAAGCCTTCCTCTGCCATTTTGGACACCTCTGAATATCACCTTGACACTTTGATTATTATTAGTATTCATAATTCCTTTATTGTTTCCCCAGATGTTGTTTGTTAGACTAAATATACTTTTGACAATAAATGGTAAATTTTGGGCTTCAGATTTCATCTATTGTTTCCCATACTACTATTTTTAGACTACTTCAAACAAAAAGAAGGTTGTTTCTAAGGTTGATATGGGTTTGAGGATTCTTCTACTATTTCTTCTAGAATACAATTGTTGCCCCTAATAATGTTGTTCTTTCAAATGATTGTTTTTTCCCTAAGGTTGTTAATTTTTCTCATTAAGAGAAAGAAGAAAAATGTAAAGGTTTTGCCAAATCCTAACTTTAGTTATATCTTGGGAAATTTTGATGTTTAGTATGTTTAATAGCCTTTAATATGGTCTATTTGTAAACTATAAGGGTTGGGGCCCTTCCCCACTTATATATAATTTTTTTTTTATAACCCTCTCACCAAATTAGGTGCCCACTTTGGTTTAGTTGTCTCCAACAAAATATTTCCTATGATATGTCATAACACGCATCATACATTAGTCAACAAATGTAACGCCCCCTTATAAATATTTTATGCATTCATATTTTTTTCTTGCATATGTGAAAAGCCCAGCTTTTACAAGCCATGAATTTTAACTTTTTAGGTTGATGGGGTTGTTCTTTATTCTTTAATTGGTAGATGTTGAAAATACCTAGACAACAATAACTACATGAAAACACATGGGCTTCACTTAGTGAACCTGGGTCATATCATGTGTGCTCATGGCTTACTTAAAATAACCCTATTTTCAAAAAATATTATCCCAAGCTCCTTTTTGCTACCCCCTCCAATACCCACACACCCCTTTTCCTTTATAAACACTCTTGATCATCCATCCTTCCAACCCCCCTATATAGGCAATATATTACCCCATTTTTTGCCCATTTAAAACCCGCCAATATGAATGCACATGATATGATATTGCCTCATCAGTGAGGCTCCCATACTTGAAAATGATTCCGAGCAACTCTAAATATTTATTTTGGAAAAAAAAATTACTGTATATTTTATAAATTAATTATTTTATTTTATAACTCTACACTCAAACTTTTTAAAAAATTTTTAACACACGACTTATTAGGAATAAAAGTAAAGACACTACAAATGGAAAAATAAAAATAAGATTACACATCCAAAATAAAATCTCAATGTTAATGAAACTCTATCCATCCAAATACTAATTGTAGAATGCCATGAGAAGATTATAGAATTAAAATCATACTACAAGGAATTAACACCATACAAGTATCACATAATAGAGTAGGTTCTGGATGCGAAAACAATTTTTTAGAAAAAATCCACCAAGAAAAAGGAGGCCAATATTATATTATTTTCCAAATAAGAGTATATATGAAATTTGCAAAATCCATGTACATGTGAGAATTATATCTGAATGTCCCCATCTCAAGATACCAAAATATAGGCTCATGGAGACCAATAAAACCATGATAAGGCATTAAAATAGGTAAAAAAAAGGTTCTAATACACCATGGTATAAGCCCATACAACCTCCACATGCTAAACATGGTCTATTATAGCCTCTTACAACTTATTATAAATGCTGATAAGTAAATTTTCTATCTTGGATATCTAGATTATTATAAAATCCCAACACTAGTAGATTCTTTTGAAACATGTCATAATGGACTAAAAGTAGCTCATGCAAAGATTCCCCTGAATTGACATAACATCTCAATAATATCCACACAAACTTGGATACCATGATTAAATTTTCACCCATTGATGTTCTCGTAGTAAAGATGCGTCAAGTAAAATAGTAATTTTTTAATAAATAAATAATTATTGTTATCAATAAAACATTAGTTATTGTACTAGTAAAAACTAATTACTCCTATCAATGAGACGTTTGTCCCTTATCTTTGCACTTATAAATAGTATTACACAATATTATATGAATAGGGCTTACAAGGTTGATGCCACAACAACCCTAACATTATCCCATTTTAAATTTAAGAGATTGGATATATATATATATATATATATAGTTCTTTATTAAATGCATAAAACAAGGCCCACGACTTTCTTACACCAAGAGAACAATTCTATGCTCATAGATTTAGTATAACTATTCAGAACATTCTCTTGATTATTAATCTTTGTAAGTCAATCAATCCATTTGCAATAAAATTATGAATAAAGTGGACTAAGCATACACATGACTAGTAAAGATATCTTGAATCTAGTGGAAAGCATTTCAAACAAATTGCAAATGAATATTAAAAATATATTAAAATAGTGTTTGTGGCAAGTCTTCCTGAACAATTACAAAATCTAAATTTGGTCAAGAACAACAAAATAACATTAGAAATATCAACATTGAAGATTGAAAATAAGTTATTTTTATGGAAATTGTTGATGTTTTGTAGCTTCTGTAGATAAATCCTATGAGACTATATATATATATATATTTAAAATAGTATTAGGAGAAAATAATATAATAATAATTTAGAGATATTATATGTGTGTACACACACACACACACAGTTACATAATCAATCATCATTATCTTAATCACATAATAATGAATAGACATATGTCTCTCCTTGCCTCATCCTCAATATAAATGCAAGAGAGATCGCTGCATATGAAAAATATAGGAAATAGAGTGCTATTACATTTGCAACTATCCTAAAACTAATAGAATCCTTCCAAAACAGTTATAAAATTAAACTTAGTGGGGAACAAAAGAAAATAACATTAAAAATATCAAGGTTGAAAATGATTCATTGATCTTCTTGTGGCATATGACTTACAATATTGAAGTAAACTATAGTTATTATAGTATTTCTCATCATAAACTACATATAAATTTACATAACAAACATTAGAATAGTAAATTTGGACAAACTGCTAGAAATTCTTTGATATTCAACTTGTTAGAAAAGCTCCAAGCCATAAGCTACAATAGTTAGATCAACTAAAACCCATTATTAAAAATAACTAATAATAACTCATGAAGATGATTTTCCCTAGTTGGGATAAATTACACATACTAATATGATTGCTGAAACATCAAACAAAAAAAGTTAACTCAAAATGGGCTTGAAATAATGGTTCAACTAGGCAGATTTAAGATTATAGAAAAAATTTAAAGGCCCAACTGGCAACTTGATCCATAGTTCAACTTGGTCTTGATTCATGTAAGGTTCTTTCAAACCTAGAAACAGAGGTTGAAAATAAGAATCAATGTGGCCAAATTATAAGATTAGATAAGAACTTAAGAAAAGTGAGTCACAAACATAGCTAAGAAATTGTAGAAAGCGAAAAACTTGGTTTAGGAATTCAAGATTATGTCCTCAAACAAGTTTAACATATTCACATCATACACAAGAACACAATGATATGCTTCTTTGTAAAAAGCAACCCTAAGACTTTAAAACCTCTACTTTCTAGTCATGTCACATATTTGCATGGAAAAAGTAATCTCATTTAGAAGAGAAAAAAATATGATCAAGAATTTTGTATTGATATACTCAAAAAATTTAATGCCAACAAAGGGAACAAAGAACAAATTTAGATTGGCCTAATAACAAGGGAAATCTTAAATAGATGTAACTTAAACTTTTAGTGGGATGTGGTTTTGCAATCTGGTGATAACTCTTAAACATGTGTGACATGCAAAAAGTCCACTTTCTAGTTGTTAGTTAATCGATTTGTCCTTTCAAAATAATGAATAAATTGACTCTCTTGCCCAGATAGGAGGACAAACTGCTAACAAAAAGTTGTAAAGATCTCCTTGATTGGATAATCTTCCTTTGTATTTTAGAGGTACAACTCCCTCTTATGATTAATTTTAGGGGTTTTTGAAGTATGCTTTTACCAGATTAAAGAAAAGGCACATTAATACCTGAGCATAAGCATGCTGCAAATGCGAATGTAGATTCATAAACTAAAGAAGAATGGTGACAAATGACACAAAGTTTATTTATTCAACGCTCACAAGTGAGTGATAATGAAGGAAAAATAGATAACAGTACCCCTTTAAGATGATATGAATAACTCACGACACAAAGTTTAGATGATAAACATATCCATAATTTGATGTATAGATAAAGTATCTAGAAATGATTTCAAATCACAAAGTAAATAACAGCTAAAATAAATTTTAATAAATACAAATCTCCAGAAATCTCCTTTATTCTGTTAACAAAAATTCTCTAGAAAAAGATCACGACTCCAAAGGAAATCTGCTACTACTACCTCATTACAAGCTTGTAAGAAGTTCCCTGTTTCATATGTCAAAACATACGAGTTCAGAATTCGGACCCCTCACACTGCTTCTTCTTTTTGTATTTGAAGGATTCTCTAAACCTTCCTTTCGGTATATAAAAGAGGTTCTTCACATTCCCGTATATGTAATAATTAACTCAAGTATGAGTTAAAATATTACTAATGTGAGCATTTATAATTGAATAGTGGCTTTACTATTATTTAGACTGATATATTCTTGTCAAAGCTACCACTTTTCTCTTTACGTAACACATTTTGGGAAAGCAATTCATACAATTAATCAGGGTTCAAGTTATTACCGCCGCAATAGTTCTATGGTAGAAACTAAAAAATGGTATCAATATCATTACCACTACAAATACGAAATATTAAATCTAAGCTTTGTCGCAGAACACCCCATATGCCGCCTTCTCAGAGTGTCGTAATCTGAAGACTAATTATTTATACCCAGTCAAGGAAACCCACATCTTATTCCAAATAAAGAAAAGATGATTTCAAATAAAGAAGAGTCATCCCAATTAAAGAAAAGGTGATTTCAAAATAAACCAAAGCGACATTCCAACTTGTTAAAGGAATGATTAGTTTCGAACAAAAGTTGGGAAGTATTCTACATTTGGAATATTTGATAAATGTGGTCAAATGGCCATCCACGATAGCCGTTGTCCATTTTTCCCATTTTACCCGGCCTCTACATATTCTATTCTCCATAGCCCTCTGTCGCATTATTCAATTATATTACAAAGAAGCATATATTTGCCATTGCATCTGAACGTCAACAAATTGGCGGAAGGATCGATCACAAGGCGTTCAAAGCCGCAGTAACGCTTCCAAGGATTCATCAACAGCCCAGCGGAACGATTGATAGATCCACACTTGGAGATGTTACACGTGGAGGAGAAAATACTCTTCTCCATTTGGCTGCTAGTGTGGGAAATCTATCATTCGTGGAAGAGCTCGTGAAACTTCTGAACGAAACAGATCCCGAAGTCCAGCTTCTGCTTGTGAAGGCTACGAATGCCGAAAAGGATACCGCGCTGCACTTGGCTTCTCAGGGAGGTTTCTCCAAAGTTGTCGAAATTCTACTCCGGCAACCAGAAAGTGGTGTGGATGTCCGCAACAAGCTTAATGAAACGGCTCTCTTCAAAGCCTACGAAAGCGGCAATTTAGCCACAGTGGAGGCCCTGTTTGCCAAATGCCCATCGAGCCTACTCGAAAGAACGGTGGACAAGAGAACCTGCTTAACTGTTGCAATTAACAGAGGAGATTCAGGTGATTGTTTATAATTTACGGATTTCTTTTGCCTATTTATTTCTAAATAGATCTTTTAAGTTTTATGTAGATCTAGCATATTTTGTGATCATTGTCGATACAGTGGGACATGGCATAAAGTGGCCATTCTTTGAGGACATCTTTGCTAATTTGAGGCAATATTTTGTAGGTCTGGTGGATCATATACTTCATTCAGATTATGCAGAGCAGTTAGTCCAAGAAACGGACGAACATGGCAACACAGCTCTGCATATTGCTGTTGGAGGAAACTACGTGGATATAATACAAAAGTTAATATTGTCTAAGCCCCAACTGTGTTATTGGATTAATGACAGTCAAGAAACTCCGCTTTGTGTGGCAGCCAAATTAGGGCATCTGGAAGCAGTGCAAGAGTTGATAAATGAGTGTTCAGACGCTGTCGAAATACGAAATAGTTGTGGAATGACTGTGCTACACTTAGCTGCCCAAGTTAGTCAAGTGCGAATTGTTGATTACCTGAATAAAACGGTAGGCTTATCATACTTGGTCAACAAGGGACTTGAGAAGCCTCCAGAGGAAGAAACCCCAAAAAATGGAGGAAACACAGATCCGACAGAAAAAAAAGATTCTTTCTCAAGAATAAGTGAAGGAGACACACCTCTGCATATTGCAGCGAGGAAAAAGAACTTGAATGTAAGTTTCTTTCTAAACAAAATTCTCGTTATCAGTGAATTTTAAAATTGTAATAGAAGTATTCGTTGTATAGTTAATAGATCTATTGGGTATCATTAAATTTATTTTCATGGCACTTAAACTCTGCAAGGAATCAACTAGCATTGGAGAAATCATTTAAGCGTAATTATTTCCAATGAATCATTTAATTTGAGTGTGCATTTTGCAGATGGTTAATTCATTGCTGCGTATACGGGGGATAAACAAATTTGCAGTTAACAAGCAAGGCTTAACTGCCCTCGACATTGTGAGAGAAAACACAGAGTACCATGAATCTGACAAGATAATAACAGTGTTATCTAATTATCCTTTCAAGTGCAAGCCTTTCTTGTACAATGCTCCAAAGGTGAGTGCACAAAAGTACGAGAATGCCATTAACATGGTGAACAAAGCATATGATGACAGGCGTAGCACAGAATTAGTGGTGGCAGTGTTGTTAGCCACAATGGCATTTACGGCGGCTTTCACTGTTCCAGGCAGTTTCGTGACGGATGATGGGAATGGAAATAGGGAGTCAAAGATAGGATCACGAACTCCAGCTGGATCAGACTCAAACAAGAGTTTAGGCTCGCCTATTCTTCTTGGGTTGGACTCCTTCAAGCTTTTTCTCATATTTGATTGCCTGGCATTCTTCATGTCACTCATCGTGGTGCTGATGTGGCAGATGAGTACGCCTATCACCAGGGGGAATATGAGATTATTCGTCGGCACTACTAACCTATTAGTTAGTGCCACGTTTGCCTTTACAGCCTATGGCTTCATGGCCGCAATGTATTCCATGCTCAATCGCGAGGATCACAAGTTGGCTTGGTTCATTCTTGGGGCTTGCTTATTCATCTGCTGTTGTGGTAATCTCACTTTTTTGTACATGGCTTCAAAGTTTTTCGTGAAGAATACCCGATTCAACCACATGAATGGTCTGATTCCTTTTCCTCTTGACCTTGTCTGGGAGCACTTGTGGATGAAACTAGAAAGATGGGGGCTTTTGGACTTGGTGCGCCAGTTCGAAACCACTAATTGGTTCTGAAACTTTTATTACTAACACCCGGATCGAAGATAAAGAACAGTCAGTGATTAATAAGGTTTGAAAAAGTTGGTTTTACAAATCTATGCTATTTCTGTCAAGTTCACACTGAAACTTCTCGACTTTGTGCCGCAAGGTGAAGCATGGATGTAGTGGCCTGATTAGTCTCTGCCTATGATCGTTTTCAAAATATGTATTATAATATGAATGTTTGCATGGTGTTATAAGTGTACCCTCAGGCATCTAGGTCTGTGTTACATATGCAAATCAAATAGTTGCAAGCTTTTAAGCTGATGTGATATTTGTATGTTACAAGTTGAATATGAGATGAAATATGATATTTTTATAAGAATTTAACTGTATAGTGTTTGAGTTAAATTCATTGATCTATGTTTCACAATTTTTGAAAATAAATGATTTTATACATTCGAAAATATTTTCTACTTATAAAATGTATTGTGAATAATATCTTTTAAATTAGTTTTGTTTGAAAATGTCAAATGAATTTTCTTTTAGATAAATTTAGACTAATCTAAATAAATATAAATTAGTTTGAATTAATTTATGATAGATACAAATAAAATTTAGGATAATTAAGTATACTATAAATAAAATAAATGAGGTGGATAGGGGCACTTTAGTTTTGTTTGAAAATGTGAAATAAATTTTTGTAAGCTTAATCTAGACTAATCTAAAATAGATATAATTAGTTTAAATTCATTGATGCTAGATATTAATAAAATTTCACATAATTATATGTATTATAACTGAAAATAAGTGAGGTAGATAGGGGCACTTAGCCTCTTGATTGAAGAAAGTGTTTTCTTGATGAAGATTCTAGATCATTTTCTCATTGTATTTTAGAAATAAAATCTCTTGCCTAAGAATTTCTCAAGTTCAATGCAAATCTTATATTTATAAAGGTCATACTTAGAAATGTAGATCAAATTTGTGGTTATAAACTCTTTATATAGATATAGGCTTTACCATACTTAGTGATTTGTTTTTTGTTGAATCTCAACTTTCTATACTCTTCTTAAAGATTAATAGAATAATGTTATTTTAAAATAACTTGAAGGATTTTGATTGTGTTGAAAAGAGAAACATTTTCCTAGACAAATCTCTATAAATGTACATAGTTTGAAAATATAGTAATAAAGGTCCATTAATTGTATTTTTTATTCCTTTTAGCTCACCAAATATAAATATTTCACCATTGATTATCCTTCAAGGATATAGAATGAGAGAGGAATCTTGAGAATAAGACATGGGAAATAGATTGCATCGATTGCTTTCAAATAGTAGCACATAACACCTAGCTATGTAGACTTTTGTTTAGTCAACTGTAAGTGAAGAATGTAAACAGGGTTAGTTGGCCAAAATGAATAGAAGTCAACCATGGGGTCTATTATGTGAGTATAAAAGTTCTCATAGAAAATCAAGTGATTAGGTCTAGGTCCAAATAATAATTGGATGATACTATCTTGGAATAAGTGACATATTTTTCAAATAAAGTGAATGTATGGTAGTGTTGGTAGGGAAAAGAGCATATGTATGTATGTATGTATGTATGTAAGTATGTATGTATGTATGTATGCATGTATATATACGTATGTATGGTGAATACAAAGGTGAATGGAAAGGAGATTAGTGAATAGAAGATATAGATGAAAGATAAAATGTATACATGAATATATGGAGTTTAAAGATATATATTATAATTATGCATAAATACACATATTTTTTTGAATGTTAATCTATATGATTTTGATTGACATAAAAAAAGATTTGGAGGAGCCTTAAAATCCATATAAATAGATTCCAACATGATCTCAAACCCACAAAGAAATAGCTGCAAAAGAAAAATGTGCATATAATCAATAGCCCCACACTCAGCTAAACAACAACAACCTTAAGGACAATACATGCATTCAAAGTAACTAAAACACCTTATAACCAAAGTCCCCAAACAACTTGGAATAAATGGTTTTGAAATAAACCCATAACCTTCACAATGGATTTTAAATAGGTGCACAAAACCATCTACAGATACATTTAAAGAGAGAGCCCATTATCAACTGCGATGGAACCTATAAATGAAGAGTAGGCAGTAATATCACTCTTGCAACAACACACTATCTCCCACACCAAACTTCTCCACCTCAATAGGAGACTTGCAAAAAGATAGGAGGCTAGAGTCAACACGAGCTCTTACAAAAAATTTAGCGTGATCTAGAACAAGTGTCCACTCATCCTTCACTAGAAAAAGAATCTCTTACAACATAATATAAGATACGCTTAATAAAAAAATAAAACTAGTTTAGAAAGAATCAAGGAAATTAGATTTAGTCACAAGAAGAAACAAAAACACAACAAGAGTACGATGCAAGGAGTAGAAAAAAATTATCATACTCCACCTAACATAGATACGTTTAACATTAGGTAAGAATCAAACTAGCTAGAATAGAAGCTCCCTTGTAAAGAAGTAAACAATGAGAGGAACACAAATAAATTGTTCTATCATTTGAGAAGGGGGATTGCAAAGGCATGAGGAAGACTCAGCCTAAGAAAAAACCTCCTTAATGTAATTCACCATAGGAAAGGTAACCTCCTCTATATCATATTCATTAGAATATTTCTTCCCATCATGACAACCCCAATCAACATAAAACAAAAAGACCATAATCTAAAGCATATTCTTAACAAAAAAAACTAACCCACAATCCAAAGCATATTCTTAACATAAAAAACTAAGTTTGATTGTCATACCAAAAAAAATTAGAAAAAAAACTTCTAAGGGGACCTCCACACAAAAAAATTCAACCAAATAATATACTCTTTAACTTGGGGGATGACAAGAATAAAATAACACTCTGAAGAGAGTCCAAAGCCAGACACAAAATTATATAAAAACCAATGAACATTAAGCCTTATTAGAGACACCTGGACCAACTCGAACCACAGAGAGAGCACCAATGGTATAAAGACCCTTCAAAGAAAAGAACCCATGGACTAGTACCCATCCCCATTGCCATATAAAAGAACTGTTTTAATGGAAAAAGGTAGAAGAAGAGAAGCAAGATGACCAAGAGATAAATAACAAAGGAAGATAGCTTGTGTAATGAAATATTGGGGGAAAAATTGTTCGATGCTAAGATAGAGAGAGACAAGAGTAGAAAAGGAAACATTCAACTGCCTATACTACCAACAAGGAGAAAATTGATGTCTCTATTGAAGAGAACACCAGATTGAGAGAGCTTCTAATAAGATCATTGCTTACTGGGATGCCACATTGGCATCGTTAGATCGTTGGCAGTTCTAGAAAGGCTCACAAACTTAACATTGTCCCAACAATATACATACTTGGCAATTGCAGGGTCATCCCATAAAAGACTAAATAAACATGTGAACACTTATTGTTAATGAGGAAAGGGACTTTGCTAAGACAACGGGGCCGGGAAATTAGGAAATAAAGACACGAAGACCTCAAACTTAATGATTTTCATGAGGCCACAAGACTTGTGCATAAACATAGATGTATGAACTTAAAAAAAATGAACTTAGCAGCAATCTTCAAAGAAACATAGCACAAGAGACCAGTTATGAGATGATGGGAAACAACCTAAGTCATAACTAAAAGGATTTATACTAGAGACAATATGTCAACTCAAAGTTATAAGCTTAAGCTAGAGGATTGACCGATTAGGGTTCTTTGAGAAATTCAATGATAAAAAATTTATATAAATGCTAATTTCTTTTTGCAACAAACTTTTAGAAGAATTGACAAAATGTTTAAACATAGATGCATGAACTTAGAAAACTAAGAATAAATTGAGTGGTAATCTTCAAAGAAACCTAGCACATGGGCAGCGAAAACTTTAGTTGCGATTATTCGCCAGTTGGCAAATGTCGCATGTCGGCAAGCGAGGAATTGGTATTTTTTTTCATATATTAGATTCACCCTATCACCCAACAATTATTAATTTTGGGTCCAATGCTTGAGCCCATCGTCCATCGCTTTATTTAATTTTCTACTTTTCTTACACATTATCACCAATGGAATCTAATTTTTTGTCCCCGTAAATTTTAAAAATTTGCCTATAATTTAGATGTGACCCAAATGGACAGACTATATTCACCAATATTTTTATACATATATATTTATAAGCGGCCCCAAATTCACCTGACATTTTGTGGACACGTGTCTCAACCCAACCCAAATTTCCCAACTTTATCAATCATACCTTCGTATTGGACAACCCATAATCGCCTCTCAAATAACAAAAGATGTGTTAAAATTATGCGGGCTTTGCCAAATTTGTATACCTTGACCTAAAACCTCCCACTAAATTCGCCAAATAAGGATAGTATAAAAACATTTGATCAATAGAAAATTTTTAGACTGTTGAGTGCAACTGCATACTACATTGGCGAGTAGTGAGTGCAATTTAATTTGAGGTAAAGGTAAGTGATACTTATTCTATGACTCTGTAATTTTGAGTTCATTATTATTTAGTGGTAACCAGATAGTGAACACTGGTGACTAGGAAGACCTTAAACACAATTTTAGGGCCAATAAATCTAGAATCATATTTATATATATTATAGTCTATTGTCACTTCTTCAACAATTTAACATTTTTTTGTATTGGAAGTCGTTGGAGAATGGGGATGTCAAACAAGAATAAGGGTAAGGTTGGTGCAAGTGGGGAAAGCTAAGAGAGGCCAGCAAAATGCAGAACCTTATCATCATACTTTGGTCATGGTGTTGGAAATGTTTCTATCCAAAATTGGGAAGTTTCTTCATCACAAGTAGATTTTGAAGATTCACAACCTAAAACTACGTGCGACATATTGAAGAAGTAGGTGAACCTGATATCTCAGATCATGCTAAACTTGAAGATGATTTTCAGTTAAATACCTAGAGTAGCCATAATGATATAATAAACTTGGATGACACTAAAAATGCTAGAGATGATGATGGTGTAGGGAAAATGAAAAGAAAAAAAACAATTCAAAGAAGGATAGGGAATCAAAAAATGATCGGAAGTGGGAGTTGTCAAGGAATTTTCAAATATAATAGGTGTCAAAGTATCCATTCATTGAACCAGTGGACAATCCAATTGAAGGTCAGCCTCTAGTAGAATCTAGATATAAGATTCGCACAAAGATAAATAAGAAGGAAAAAGAGGTTGCAGTTAAAAACTGACACCATAGAGAAGCTATGGGTAAAGTGTACGAAAAGAAAAACATAAATGGAGTTGAAAAATCAGTGATAAGATGGAAAAAAAGGATGAATCTCTGTGTGTTAGGAATGCAAAATTATATGAATTTCAGTTGAATATACAAATGAATCCTGCTCAAGTTAAAGGCTCTATTGAAGCTTGTTTTTGAAAGCATTGGAAGTAGAATTAATGGGAAAAGTTGTTTAGTTAATTGTTGTTTTTAATATTTTGAGTAGAGGGCATCCTATGACAGACTACCCATCATTGAGTTCTTTATTACACTTTCTAAAAGTTTATAACTATCCTAAGATTCACTGGTCAATAAATAATGGATGGGAATGGGCAAGTTGTCTTGCCGATGTTGAAAAAGAGGATCTAAAGGAAAAAATTAAAGAGTCAAATTTTATTAGATTGTCTATAGATGAGGTTACAGAAGTAGATAATATTTCATGGGTATGTGTGCATGTTTATACCATACACAATTTTGTTCACCAACCTCATCTACTAACTTTTGCTAAAATGAAGGATAATGCGACAACTGAAAATCTATTTGAACTAGTAAAAAGATCTCTAATTTTGAATATGGAGGTATAAATGACATGACAATTGCCAATAAGTTGGTGTGTATTGGAGTGGATGGAGCTTCAATAATCCAAGGCCATAGGGGTGGTCTTTGTACAAATATAAAATCTTCTTGTGCGCCCTACGTTACTCCCATTCACTGCATGGCCCACAAAATGAATCTAGATTTTGGAGTTGTTTTTGATTAAGTAAAATAGGTTTTAGAGGGTTCCTGAAATCCAAACAAAGAAAAAAATACCACAGTTAAAGTATCAAAATAGAGCGAGTTCAAAAGATAAAACAGGCCAGGAAAGGCTAGAGCAAAAACTAAACTTCTAAAAAGGAGAAATAAACAGAGACAAAAAGAAAAGATAGGGAACCTCAAGATAAGTCCACCATGATATTGGCCGCCTCAGCCCCCTTCAGCTCCATGCTAGTTGCTGAATCTTTAATTTTCTGGATCACCATCTCCAGGTCCTTGTCTTTGGTATTCTTGGTCTTGGCACGGGTACGCTTGCCTAGCCCCTGTTCAACATTGCGTACAACCTCAGTATCCTTGCTAGCAGCATCCTTCCTATCTAGTTTCTCCTCCAGCTTCTCAATCTGACCATTGGTTTTCTCTTTGGTCATTTTAAGAGTTTTATAGCTTTGATTTTCTATTTTCTTGAGGGTTGTTTCGACCCTTGTCATGGTTTCCTCCAGTTTTTGGACATGGGTGCACAGGTTATTCACATCCACCATTTCATTATTCTTGTTCCCCATGTTAGTTCCATTTACCCTATTTTTGAGTTCTTCCACCTCGTGATAGTAGCTTTTGGAGTTGTTAGCAAGCACGGTCCAATACAAAAAATTGAAGCTTTAATCAAAGAGCTCTACCAATACTTCTGTCAAAGTCTGAAATGATTGAGGGAATTTCAACACTTTGCCAAAGGATTAACCAAAGAGAACAAGATTCTGAAGGATAATGATACTAGATAGATATCTTTGGATGGACCAGCGCATTGAGTGTTTTTAGAATCAATCGTTTCCTGGTCTAATGAACTCAAGTCATGAAGAAGCAGGGCTACCCAAATTTCCTGAGCTGCTACAAAGTTTAAGTAATGTAGAAACACTCTTAATGTTAGTAGGTCTTCTCCCCTTTCTGGAGGAAATGAGAAATATAATGAAAAAGGCCTAGCAAAGAGCAATGTATATTACAGAATATGTTGCTCTTCATAAATTGACATGCATGATGCTAGATAATCTCTATCAATCATGTGATGATTTAAAATTTGTCAGCTAGCTAAAAATCACAGATTTAGACAATCCTGACAAATTTTTAAAGATCGGTGTAAATGGGGATTTATGTGCAAAAGTATGCGGAGTTAAGATACCAATGTAAGTTACTATGCCAGGGTTGAGTCTGAGGAAGTAGGAAGGAACAACATGAAGTGAGTATTAAGTGTTAAAAGGGAAGACTTTACTAAGATCATTGAGTCTATAACTTTTTCTATGAAGCACATTGCCTATGATCTTCCCTCAGATATTAGAGTAAGATTCCCTCCAGTCAAACTACTGGAATCCATGTCTATTATGTTTCCTCGATATTGGAGTATCAACAATTTAAAGGATTATCAAAATAAGCTACTAACTTTGATAGATCATTTTTGAAAAACCAAAGAGTTAAATGGAGTAACTCTAAATGGAATTTTAGATGAATCTCATTTGAGATAACAATTGGGACATTTTTCATAGACAATGAGGGAACAATATAATATTATGCAGAACCCCCATGAAGATGGATTGATGACAAGGCTTTGGAAATATCTAGCTGAGAGTGAAATATTGATTGATTCAATATCAAAAGTTTTCAACCTTGATGATTTATGTTTGACCATGATATTGGGGTCAGTGGAGGATGAGAGAGTTTTCAGTGCTTTGGGGTTCCTAAAGTCAAATCTAAGAAACAAACTAGACAAGAATTTGGAAAATTGCTTGAGGCTCTATACATCCAGGTGTGAAGTTCATTCTTTTCCTCATGACATGGCACTGGAATTGTTGAGGAAGAAATGTCAGAGAAGAGGGCTGGGAAACATTTCAAACCAAAGTGGGGATTCAAGAGATAATGATGTGACTGTCATTGACTCATGTACTGGTACTGGTAATGCTAGCATTGAACTTGAGTTAAGTGGAGGTATGCAAAGTGCAAAAAACATATCGAAGAACAAAGGAGGCTATGAAGTTGATGACGATGAATTCAAGGATCCCGATAATGAGATGATGTGGCAACTTGAACCTTTGTAGAAGTAGAAAGTCCTAGGTATTTATTAAACCTTTTTTTGTAGTCTACTGTCAGTTTCTGTATCTCATCATCATTCATCAATCATGTATAATATCATATTCCAATGTCAAAATTCAAAAACATAAATGTGGTTAATAATCTCATGAATTCCACAATTAATAATGGTTTTCTTTTGCATTATTCGGCTCATATGGTACAATTCTTAAAGATTTTTTTAAATTTTTTTGAAAACATAGCAATTCATATGATACAATGCTTAGAAATAAAGATTCTCATTAATTTATTTACAAATATGACACAATGTAACAATTCATTTGTTAATAGTAGTAAGAAGTAGAACACAACTCTGTGTGATTCTGTTTGCAAAAGTGAATTGACAATGAATTATGACTCAAGAGTCAATACCCAATTTCAATTTCATTACCCTTAGCAAATGACCCTGAATTTCCTTTTATAGAAACAAGGAAGCGACAATAGCTTCAGGTCGATTTGCCTAATGTGAAGTCTCAAAATCAAAATTAGTAAGAGTCAAGACTAGTACACCATCTCTACAACTGTACATTTCTACCTTTGATAGGCTAGTTTAATAAATTAGCAATAGCATTATAGCATCTACTACATTGATCCTGTTAAAAAGACAAAGTTCAAACTTGTTACTTTTAACTCAATTCAAGCCAATAGATAAATAATATAGAGATGATTGAAATTGAAAGTATTTTCACATACTATTTTTTATTAGATGATTCTGCCAGTTTGTTTAATAAGCTCCATTCTACATCATTTAGAAGGTTAATATTTGTCAATTTATAGTAGATGACCTGCAACCTCATCATCCATTCATACTTTTTAGATTGACTTGAAAGTAATGATCCTTCTAATGCTGCATTCAAATTCGTGAATGGTTTGATGCAGTTTGCAATGCCTTCATGAGTTGTGTCCTGAGGAAGCTTGCCTAAATCAGTCCTCATTGTCTCATCCAACCTTTTTTGTCAGCTTCTCTTCCAACAAAATTCATTAATGAGTTGCTAGGACCAGGACTCAGCAAACCATAACCTATCATTTCGGTTATTGTTTGATTCATCTTGGCAAGATTTATCTCAAATAAGGCAAGAGTTTTCTCTACTTCCTTTAGTTTCTGACATTTTTGTAAGACAGAGGTAGATTTTATTGATGCAAGAGCATGGTCATGACTTGCTTGAAAAATGCCTGTCATTGGTTGTGTTGATTTTATTCAAAATCTATTTTGCAGTTTTCTTTCTCTGACAAATTTTTTTGTTCTTGTCAATGTGCTCTTTGAGCTTCCCAAAAACATCTCTAAGAATTTCATTAAATTCAAACCAATCACAAAACCTATCACTAGTCACCTTTATTTTCCCCCAAAGGTCTTTTTTTATTTTCTTGACTGTATTTTTCATTTGCTCATTGAAGCTATTTTCGTAAGTTTTAATTGTCTTATTTGCCTTCTTTAGCTCTTCTCTCAATTCTGACAACTGGTATTCACTCTATTTTTTTTATTTTCTCTTCTTCCTCTTCCCACTTTTTTGCTTTTACTTCCCATTGTTTTTCTTTTACCCTCTCATCCTCTAATTCTTTATTTAATTTATTTTTTACTTGAGCCCCACTCTCCACGCTTTTGTATAAATTTAATGAAGAGGCTTTTTCATCCTCAAGATTTTTATTGCTCTCTTCCAAATTTTCCCTCACAAATTTCAGTTCTGCCTCCATATGTTCTTGCTGACCAATTGCTTCTTTAGAGGATGAATTTTTTATCCTTTTCTCTAATTCTTTGCACTTGTTATCTGTTGCTTTCCCCTTTGCCTTTTAATTTGCCAGGTCTGCCTACAACTTTTCTATTCTTCCCTGAAGCTTTCCATTCTCTCTCTCTCTCTCTCCAACTTCATCACTGAACTGTAGACAACTTGGTTGGTCATTTTTGACACATTTATCTTGTCCACATTTTTAATTTTTGATAAATTCATTTGGAGGGTACTAACTTGAAATTCAGATGGATCTATTTGACTCTCTGGTGGATTGTTATCTCTAGCTGGGGGCATAACAACCATGAACTCCATCATTTCTTTCTTTGGGTCATATGTGGGAAATAACCTATTCGATGCAGGTTTTGCATCATGAGATACATCAACTACATCCCTCTTCAATGTCTTAATATTTTGTCTATTCCTATTTTTTTTGTTCAAAGTTACTTAAAAAATCATTGTAATGAAAATCAGGGTTTTTTTGACACAATTGAATGTTTGAAAGGTGAAATTGAACTTGCAGTGATGTATGAGCTTCCACCTGTGCTTCTAATAATTGCACCATGAGGATTAGTAATAGTAACACCCTGACCCATTACAAGTGTAGTATTTGGACTATTCGGAGGGTTTTGTCCTGGAGATGTGGCAAGTGTTGGACTCACAGTCACAGACAACATTGACATTGTTGTCATAACTTTTTTCTTCTTTACACTACCTTGATCTCTGTGATCCACTGATTTTGTGTCTAGTTGTAATGTCCTTTTTGGACCACTAGTACTACCCATGCCATCCCCACCAGTGGTAGTGGCACTTGATTCAGATTGAATCTGAGTGCTTGGCAAAGGTGGAACTGGATTTGAAGCTGGAAAAAATGAAGGTGCAAGGGTTGTTGGAAAGCTACAATGTAAACAATTTTTGTTTTGTCATTGATGTCAAACCTTAACTGGTGAGACTATTGCTATCTATTTGAGTACCATATCTATTGATTGTTGAAGAAGATTTGAGGGAAAGGATAACAAGAAGACTGAGTGAAATGGTTGAGTTATTGGAAATTACAAGGGTACTTGATTAGTTGGCACATTGGAAAAGTAATGTGTTGTTTATCTATTACACTAAGTCAAGATGTCATTTTACTGGGAACAATATATGTCGAGTGAGGTTTGTGTCAACTGAGCACCAGTGTATGCCAAGCATAATTTCTATGTTTTGACCGAGCGCAGTAAAATGCTGAGGAAAACAATGATGATCGAGTGGAAGAACACAGTGTTGGCTGAGTAGCCGTATTTTTGTAATTGTTGAGATTTGAGATCTCTAGCTGACATAATTGAATTTATTGGGATATGTAAATTTATTAAGGATAATCTCGACTGGTCCACACTATTTAAATGCACAGGTAACCATAATTAATGCATGGATCCAAGATTTAATTAGTGATTGCTTTGGAGAAGTAAATTAAATGTAGAGATGGAAAGATCTGTTGGATCTAACCTAACCTAAGATCTATGATCTTGATTAAGAAGAAACGATTTATTTTACCTAGATGAAGAGGTATAAGATAACCTCAAGGAGTTATTCAAGATTTATGTATGTGAAAACTGTATGAAAGAGGATTGCATGGTTAATTAACTAATTGGTATGATCTAGGCAAGAAGGCTAAGCAGAGAAGCAAAGAGTTGTGAGAGTGATTGCTGATAGATTTACAACCAGATTTGAAGATTGAAATGAGAATGAAGGCCACTCAGTGAATTAGCATAAGAGCTGAATTGGATATGGATTTGCAAAGTAAGTATTTATCATATCACACTGATTACTTTCTAGCCATTGTATCAATCAAAATCCTTTAACCAGGTTGACCTAACTATCATTGTATAAATCCTTTGAGCAAGGTGACATTTAGGTAGAATGTTCTAAGACCTCTAACAAGGCCACTCCTGACAGGGTGATTAAATCCTTTAACCAGGTCACATTTAGCAATGTGTTTTGTAACCTTTAACATGGTTGGCTCCTAGTAGAGCTCACTTTAGAAAAGTGAAAACTTGGTAGCATGTTACTGGTGGTTTTTTCCAATTTCAATTTCCACGTTAAATACTGGTGTCAACTTGTGTGAATGTTTATGTTGTGTTTTACTGTTAAGTTTCTACAAGCTGATTACATTTTGACAGAAAACTGCATATTTATATTGTTGACTTATGCTATTACTGTCGAGCATATCTGAGTTGTTTAAAGTGCTATAACGTTTCAATTGTTACATATAGACCTAAGGATAACTAATTCACCCCCCCTCTCTAATGACATGTAACTGATAGAATGTTTGAAGATATTAAGTTGATGATCATGCAAGCCATTAAATCAATTAATGTATTGTATTGTCATTGATGTCAACTTGATATAATTTGTATGGTCATGGAAATACTGCAAAATAATTCAAAGAACCAAGGAATCAAATGCTATGCTATCAGTAATGCATATAAGTCAAGTATTCAATAAGTGACTGTATACATCAATGGAGTGCACACCGACGGTCAAAGTAAATGAGTAGAGTCACAGTGTTGCCCGACAAGAAAAATATAGTGTAACCCAATGGAAATAATTTCAGCATTGCCCGACGGAAAAGACACGGATGGAGATCCCTGATGACAATTGAAGTCACACCAATGGAACAGTTAGTTATCATCGATGACTAACTAAAGTGTTGACCGACAGACTAGAGAGTTAAGAAAATGACAAAATGCTTAGCTTCCAAGAAGCTAAAGATAGAATTAACAGATGCTTATCATTATTTTATTCATCCAATTAAAGCTAGAGATAAGTAATTTTTTCAAAGTTAGTTTGTCTAGTTGGTAAGAAGATCTCTTTGAGATAAAACTAGAGTTTTCTTTAAATCTATTGGCAAGAATTGTGGAACACAGAAAGAATCAAGAAAGCTAACAAAAGATAAAATCATGTCTATAAAGAGACAAAATCAATTCATTATAAATTGTGTGGGGTGAAAGAGAGAAGAGTAAAGATGCTAAAGAAAATCTATAGGAGAAGAAAGACTTCATTTAGTCCTGATCAACAAGCTAAAGAAAGAGATAGATTATGTAGACACCGACGAACAGTGTGACAACGTCATAGAGTAGAACAGTGTGGAGCAAAGGTATAGAACTAATTATATTGTTCAGAGAGGTAATGGAATTACAATATATCTAAAAATATGTGATTGAGTTGTATGTATGAATAGATCATTAGTGTTTCAGTTTAAATCATTGAAGCATCAAGTCTCTTAACTGAGCAGGACTTAAAAGTCTTTTACAATTGAGATACATCCCAAGGAGTATCAAAAAGTTTGATCATAAAAGTAGCATTGAATATACCCAATATCTATTGACAGGCCAAGTGAGTGTTTGATCAAGGATGGTAGCATTAGATGCCAGATACTAGGTGACAAACTATCTTTTAAATCCTCTAACAAGGTCACACCTAACAGTGTGTTTGTAACCTTTAACAGGGCTGGCTCTTAACAGGGCTCACTTCAAAAGAGTGAAAATTTGGGGTACTGGTCCCTGTGGTTTTTCCCTTAATAGGGTTTCCATGTTAAAAATCCATGTGTTATGTGTGTATGATTCATTTCTTTACTGTTTTTCATCTCACATAGTTAATTCTAGATTGATTGGTATACTCTACATATTTACTATATTTCAATAAATAGACGACTGCTTATCGGTAATCATATAGAAGATAGATTTACAAAGCAATCTGACAAGTAGAAAATTATTATAAGTATTTCAATGCATTCATCTTGTAGGATAGAAGATAATTAGAGGCATAATTTGTGGTCATAATTTTTAAGGGTTGATTTAAGGATTAATTTTTGAGGCCACTTATTCACCCCCCCTCTCAGTTATTATTAACAATTGTTATTAGAACTTGTGTGCTTAGAAAGGAAGGTTTCACGACCTAAGCTAAAGATCACAAGATGAACAAACGATATGTGCCCAAGTTGAACAAAGATAATTTTGCTTCATGGCAGAGCAGAATAAGACTCCACTTATCAGGTATTGGAAATGATGTTACTCAATACTTAGATACTGAATATGTGTTTCCTATAGGAGCACCAATTTTTGAACAATTGAGAGAGAAGAATGAGCACAACTGCATGATGATAAAGATTTCTTCCTCATTCTCCGATGCTGAATTTGAAGATGTCAAAACCTGCAGAACTGCAAAGTAGATGTGGGACAAATTAATGCTTGTACGTGGTGGTGACAAAAATGTTTTGAGATCCAAGGCATAAATCCTTAGAGGAAAATTTGATGATATCAAAATGAAAGAAGGTGAAAATATCACACACTACAACACAAGAATCAAAGAGGTAGTCAATGCTATCTGAGGAGTTGGAGGTGTACTAGAAGAAGATATAGTGGTAAGTAAATTCTAAGAACCTTACTACCTACTTATGCTATTAGAGTATTTGCCATTCAAGAAATGATAGTAGTAGAAAATAGCAATGTTACTCTAGACAGTTTGATTGGAAGACTGATTTCATTTGAGATGAATAATTTTGATAATAGTGTCTTACCAAACATAGAGTCTGCATTCAAAAATTCTATGAGAATAAGTAAATCAAGTCATAAAAACACTATGAGAAAAGAGAGTGATAGTGAAAGTGAAAAGGATGATCTTGATGAAATTGAAGCACTTATGGATAGAAGAATGTAGAGAGGCAAAGGTAAATACAAAGGTAAATTACCACTTGTTTGTTTTAATTGTAAAGAAATTGGAAACGTTGCTGAAAGATGTCCTAACAAAAGAAAATATGATAGAAGTAATGATAGAACATTTGAGAAGAAGTTTGATAGAGGTGATTATAGAAGCTACCAACAATCAGAAAGAAGAGATTCCTGAGACTACAAGGACAAAGGAAAGAAGGCCAGTTACCTAGAAAAATGCAAAGATGATGATACTGACACCGAATCTGAGGAAGATATCGAGATGGTGTTTGTAGCAGTGAAAGATGATTCAGATGATGATGAAGAAAGGTATGTAGAAAATGCACTCATATCTAAAGTTAGTAAAAATGATGTCTAGATCATAGATAGTGGCTACACTCACCATATGACCGGTGATAAGAAAAAGTTTGAGACTTTTGAATACTATAAAGGTGGTTCAGTAAGAATGGGTAATGATACACCTTGTCCAGTTGAAGGTAGAGGAACCATAATATTGAATAACCAAATAAAATGTGAAAATGATTATTGGGTAAATGCATTGAATTATAATCTATTGAGTATTTCTTAGTTGAATAGTTTAGGTCACAAAGTAGCATTTGAGAATAACAAGGCAAAGATCTTCAATAAGTCAAGAAATCTGATTGGTACCGATGAGCAGACAAAAGGTAACTTATTCTATCTGAATGATACTGACACCACTTGTTTGATTGCTACAAATGAAGACATATGGTTGTGGCACAAAAGATTGTGTCATGTGAACTTTGACAACATGATAAAGATTAGAAAAAAGAGAAATATCAGAGGCTTACCGATGATGAGCAAGCCTGACAACATCATATGTAAGAATTGTCAAAAAGGTAAGATGACAAAGTCTATTTTCAAAATAAAAATCCATACATCTGATGCAATTATAGAATTAGTCCATACTGATTTATGTGGACCAATGAGGACAAAGAATTATGATGGAGATGGATATTTTATTCTCTTTGTTGATGATTACTCTAGAATGATGACAGTCATATTTATAAAACATAAATCAAAAGCATTTAAGATGTTTAAATGGTACAAAGAAATGGTAGAAAAGAAAAGTGGTAAGGAGTTAAAATGCTTAAGATCAGATAGAGGAGGGGAATTTATTTTAGATGAATTCACTAACTTTTGCAATGAGCATGGAATCAGAAGACAGGTCTCTACACTAAGAACAACACAACAAAATGGAATTGCTAAAAGAAGGAACAGATCCATAGTTGATTGTGCAAGGAAACTGATGATAGAGAAAGGCATCACCCAAATCTTCTGGAGAGAAGCTATTAGTACTTCTATTTATACATTGAACAAAGTACAATTAAAAAAAGACACCAAGAAGACACCTTATGAGCTTTGGTATGGATACACACCTAATGTAAGTTATTTCAAAAATTTTGGTAGTCAATGCTATATCTTGAAAGATGATAGAAATGGAAAAATTGATTCCAAGAGTGATGAGGGAATCTTTCTAGGGTATTCGACCAAGAGAAAGGCTTATAAATGTCTAAGTAAAGCCTCTAACAAAATTGTTGTAAGTGCAAATGTAAAGATAGATGAATTTGTAGAGAAGAATGAAAAAGAAAGCACTAAAGAACCAGAGGACTACAATAGGTTTTCTTACAATGAGGAACTTGACACTCTACCTAACCAACAATGTAGAGCTCCTGAGAAACACATCATTGCACCTGAGCATCAGGCTATAAATACTGACAATCAGGATATTGCTCAAGATGATGCACAAAGTGATGGAGAACAGAGTTAAGGACAAAATGATGATCAAGCTAATAGACAAAGAGATGAACCTTTACTTGTCAGATATCTCAGAAGAAACCATCCATAGAACCAAATCATAGGAGATAAAAAGGTTGGTATGAGAACCAGAAGTAAGTCTCTAAATAGAAGATGTCTTATTTGTTATTTTGAGCCCAAATATGTGAATGATGCACTAGGTAATGATGAATGGATAAGTTCTATGAATGAGGAGATTGAGAAGATAGAGAAAAACAAGACATGAACGCTTGTACCGAGGCCAGAATAAGTTAAACAAGAATGGAGAAGTCACCAGAAATAAAGCAAGACTAGTATGCAAGGGGTATGCACAAGAAGAAGGGATAGAATATGGAGAGACCTTTGCACCCCTTGCTAGGATAGAAGGAGTAAGAATATTGCTTTCTTATGCTGCATATAAAGGCTTCAAAGTATACCAAATGGATGTCAAGTCTGCATTCCTGAATGGAATACTTGAGGAAGAGGTATACATTGAGCAACCAGAAGGGTTTGTTGATCAAGACAAGAGGAACATGGTATGTAGGATACAAAAGGCCTTGTATGGATTGAAAAAAGCACCTCAAGCCTGGTATTAAAGACTTCATTCCTATCTTATAAGTATTGGATTTGTAAGGACTAGTGAAAATGGTAATATTTATTTGAAGGAAGATATTGATGCTAACATTTTGATTGCTAAGATATTTGTTGATGACATCATATTTGGAGGCAATGATATGTTATGGAAATCATTTGCTAATGAAATGAGCAAAGAGTTTGAGATGTCTATGTTTGGAGAGATCAAGTTCTTTCTTCATCTGCAGATCATGCAACAAGATGAAGGTATTTTAATTACACAATCCAAGTACATAAAAGAAGTACTGAAAATATTCAAGATGGAAGAGTCCAAACCAATTGGAACACCAATGACAACTATATGTAAGATGAAAAAGGAGGACAAGTCATCAAAGGTAAATCAGACTTCGTATAGATTAATAATTAGAAAACTCATGTATGTTGTACATACTAGACCAGATATTACACATGTAGTAGGAATAATTGCTAGATTTTCTGCTAATCCCAGGGAATCACATATCACTACTATGACAAGAATCCTAAGATATCTGAAGAATACAAAGGAATATGGCTTATGGTATAGAAGAGAAGGAAAATTTGAACTTAAGGTCTTTACCAACACTGATTGAGATGGAAATATTGATGACCGGAAGAGTACAACTAGAGGAGCATTCTTTATAGGTGACAGACTTGTCACATGGTTCAGCAAGAAGCAAGGATGCATCTCTCAATCTACTGTAGACAAAGAGTATGTTGTTGTTGCTACAAACTACTCAAATATTGCATGGATCAAATAGTTACTAGAAGGTATGCATGTGCAAATTCTAGAACCAATAATTATATATTATGACAATACCAGTGCAATAAACATTTCCAAGAATCTAGTCATGCATGCTAAAACAAAGCATATTGCCATCAAGTATCATTATTTGAGAGAACAAGTTCAGGCAAAGGAGGTGATACTTGAGTATGTGCAATCAAAGGAAAAATTGGCTGATATCTTCAACAAGCCACTGCCCAAGGATGCATTTGAATACTTGAGAAAGAGACTAGGGGTCAGACCCTTGTCTACTGGTCATTAAGATGACTAGAAGGCTGCATCAGCCTACATATTATCAGAATATCACTCATGTTGATGCAAGTAGAGAGATGGAAATTAAAGATAAATATATACACTGCAAGGTATTTCTCTACTCCAAGCACCAGAGTTATTATCGATGGATTGGGAAATTCAAGGAATATACTATGGATAGAAAGGATCTATTTTTGCATCACTGTCAAATATTTGTTTGAAAAGATGTTTGGCATTGTTGTCAAAGGGAGAGAGATATCTCATTATCATACTGATAAAAGGATAGATTATATCCATTATCATCTCAGGGAGAGATCATACCCATCAAAGTATCCAAAGGAAGAGAAGTAACAAAGAAGGGGAGAGTACACACAAAGGAAAGAATTGCTGACAAAGGACATCACAAGAAAGGAGAAAAGTCAAAGGGAGAACACATAACATTAGAGAAAGAAATATTCTACATCTATCTTGTGAAGGTCGGATTGACGACATACGGAAAGCTGCAAGAATCAAATCAAAGCTATTTGGGCTTACCAATAGCTAGACATTTGTATTAGTTACATTAGAAAAGATTGATGAAACTATATATTTCATATTGTATTAGAAATAATATAGTATGATAATGTTGTATGTTTCCATCAATGCCAAAGGGAGAGATTGATTATATGTAACTAATTGAATGTTTGAATATGTTAAGTTGATGATAATGCAATGCATTAAATCAGTTAATGTATTGTATTGTCATTGATGTCAACTTGATATAATCTGTATGGTCATGAAAATACTACAAAAGGCTTCAAAGAATTCAGAAATCAAAGGCTATGCTATCAGTAATGCATATAAGTCAAGTATTCACTAAGTGACTATATACACTAACAGAGTGCACACCGATGGTCAGAGTAAAAGAGAAGATTCATAGTGTTGCCTGACAAGAAAAATACAGTGTAACCTGACAGAAAGAATTTCAGTATTGCCCGATGGAAAAGACAAGGATGGAGATCTCGATGACAACTAAAGTTACACTGATGGAACAATCACTTATCACCGATGACTAACTGAAGTGTTGACCGACAGAACAGAGAGTTCAGAAAGTGACAAAATGCTTCGTTGTCAAGAAGCTAAAGATAGAATTAATGGACACTTATCATTGTTTTAATCATCAAGTTAAAGCTGAAGATAAGTAATTGTTTTAAAGTTGATTTGTCCAGTTGGCAAGAAGATCTCTTTGAGATAAAATTGGAGTTTTCTTTAAATCTATTGGCAAGAATTGTGGAACATGCCAAGATTCAAGAAAGCCAAGAAAAGGCAAAATCATGTCTATAAAGAGACAAACTCAATTCATTACAAATTGTGTGGGGTGAAAGAGAGAAGAGGAAAGATGCTAGAGAAAATATGAAGAAGAAGAAATTCTTCATTCAGTCCTAATCAACAAGATAAAGAAAGAGCTAGATTCTGCAGACATCGACAAACAATGAGACAACATCACAGAGTAGAACAGTGTGGAGAAAAGGTATAGAACTGATTATATTGATCAAAGAGGTAATGGACTTATGAAAATATGCAATTGAGTTGTATGTATGAATAGATCATTAGTTTTTCAGTTTAACCATTGAAGCATCAAGTCTCTTAACTGAGAAGGACTTAAAAGTATTTTACAATTGAGATACATCCCAAGGAGTATCAAAAATTTTGATCATGAAAGTAGCATTGGATATGCCCAATACCTATTGACAGGCCAAGTGAGTGTTTGATCAAGGATGGTAGCATTAGATGCTAGATACTAGGTGACAAACTATCTTTTAAATCCTCTAACAAGGTCACACCTAATAGTGTGTTTGTAACCTTTAATAGGGTTGGCTCTTACCAGGGCTCACTTCAGAAAAGTGAAAATTTGGGTTACCGGTCCCTATGGTTTTTCCCTTAACATGGTTTCCACATTAAAAATACATCTGTTATGTGTGTATGATTCATTTCTTTACTGCTTTGCATCTCACATAGTTAATTCTGGATTGAGCAGTATACTCTGCATATTTGTTGTATTTTGGTAAATAGATGACTGCTTATCGGTAATCATACAGAAGATAGATTTACAAATAAATTCGACAAGTAGAAAATTGTTATAAGTATTTCAAGACATTCATCTTGTAGGGAAGAAGATAACTAGAGGCATAATTTGTTGTCATAAGTTTTAAGGGTTGATTTAAGGATTAATTTTTGAGGTCACTAATTCACCCCCCTCTCAGTTATTACTAACACTCTCAGTTATTCATATACATTAAAAAAAGGGTATGAGACTGAGTAGTACCTGTTTCTGATGAACTTCCAATTACTGGTGCCCTACCACATTTTGGTGGAGTGGGTGTGGAAATTGGATACCAATTCCCTTCTCCTGTGGGACACAGACCACCCCTACCTGGAAAACCCATTTTTTCTACCATGTCTACCCCTTTTCCATATTTTTATTTTATGGATGCACTAACTCTAGTAGCAATTGTCACACAATCCTGTCCATCAAAATCAGTATCTTGATCATCATAATCACTAGGATGTTCTTGACCAGGATGCTCCGCATTCCACAAATCACTAAATATTTCATCCACGTCTAGATCATAAAGATCTGCAGAGGTCTTTGGCTCACCGAGATTCTTCCTCATTTCCCAAAAACCTTTAATTTTGGTTGCAGTCCAATTATCATCTTTACATTGAAGTGCTATTTTGTTTGAAATAGCTTTTGTAGATGGTTGAGAAGCTTGCTGGTAGAAATTGTAGGATGTCTTGTGTTGTACTTTTCCTTTCTTCTTGTGTAATGCAATAATTTGTGATGACAATTCTTGTATTGAATTATTATTTTCAGCGACGCATTTCTCCATCTCTTTTTTGACCTCATCCTTGGACTCCATATTTTTAAATTTTTCTATCAATGGCATACTCTCATGTTGCCATTTTCTTGCGGAGCTCCCATTCACTCTAAGATTTGTTCCAATTATGGTTAGTGGATCATACTGCCAGTGACTATCAATAGAAAAGT
This sequence comes from Thuja plicata, assembly GCA_018584345.1. Taxonomy (NCBI): domain Eukaryota; kingdom Viridiplantae; phylum Streptophyta; class Pinopsida; order Cupressales; family Cupressaceae; genus Thuja; species Thuja plicata. The sequence continues at coordinate 21,620 of MU219672.1, read as the reverse complement.
GAAAATTTGAAAAAAAGCCTCTTCCACTTTGAATCCTCTTCTCTCAAATGTGAACCCTCCCAATGAGAAAGGCAAGGAAGGAAATATCATTTTCTTTTGCTGACCATTAAAGAGTGCATCTATGCTCTCCATCTGTCGAACATATTCCAATGAAAATATCATCTCTGTAACATTTATTGGAAGTTTGTATGGTTGTACCATTGAACCGTAAAACCTTAACATCATGTAGTCTTCCATAAAGTACCACTCAACCGATTTTATTTGACTTTCAAGTTGAATGTAATCTCTAAAAGACACGGGTAATCTAGGCAACGGAGTGCCTGTAATTTTATGATACATTGGTGCCTAAAATAAGTCTACAAAATTGTTATAGTTCCTTTTATTATCACTCATGCTTATCTGAGGTGTCCATTCATATATTACATTTTGGACCTGAATTTGAAGCTTGTTTGTTTGAAATATTGCATGATGCTTTGCTAAAAGAAGATAGCACAAGTAGGTTGTGAACCTAAATGTCTTCTGTGAACCTCTTTTTATCATTAGTAATTTTTCTTGCATGCAATGAATAGCGTGCTCAATAAAATTATATTTTACTGGTTCTTTTTCACAATGAATATAAAAAAGCATTTAAAGAATGCTGGCACCCACTTCTTTATTACTATCCAATCCCCAAAAAAATGCTAGCAAGGAAATACTATCCCAAACCCATTGCAAAAAATGTCATAATCATAAGGAGGCTTATGATCTGGATCAAGACTAGAACTACTTATTATTCCTCTGATATATGAATCTTTTTGTTTTGCATCTATTTTTTCATAACTCCCTACCAGCTCTCCTAGGTCAATGTGCATGTTCGATTATGGTGCTTCAAACCCTAGGTCCAATACACTAGGGTGATCCCACAATAGTGGGTTACATTTTTTGGCCAACTTTGACACAAAGATCAACATTTTGAGAAAAAACTTCATTTTTGAACACCTATTGCTGGAAAACTATAAGGAATTTGAAAATAATTTAAACTACGGTATTTTAGAATTTTCTTTCTAGTTTCTAAATATATTTAAAAAAAAAAAAAAAAAATCATTAAAATTCATTTTTCTTTCTCCCTCGAAAAGTGGTTCTTGTAAAAAAACTATGATTTT
>MU219669.1:0-20059 GCA_018584345.1 Thuja plicata | reverse complement strand
ATGTAGAATGTAGAAGGGTAGGATGTCTTCAATCTCTTGCTTGTAGATCTCCAACACCAAGTCTTGAATGGGTTCTTGAATTTGGAATAGGCTTGGAAGAAGGTGGATGGAGAGATCACCAAAAGGGAACCTTCAAGCTTCAATCCTTCAATGGCATCCAATGGATCTCCTTCATGGAAATGGATACTTGAATGGATGAATGCTTTCTTGATCTCAATTAGGAATGCTTGATGATAATCCTCAATCTTGCTTCTTGATGGTTAGAAGACTTAGAGAAAATGAGAGAGAAAGCTTCCCTTTTATATAGAATTATGGCACAATCTTCTAAGGAGGCCTACATAGGAGAATTAAATCTCATTAAAGCCTTTACCCCTAGGAGAGGACCTATATTAAATATAATTTCAAAATCAATGCTTCGGAACCCAAAACAGCTGACCCGGAAGCAGGAAATACTTTTTGCAAAGGCCGACCTCTGGAAACTGGAAGACCCTGGGATCTAAACCCTGGGTCAAGGTTGAGGTCAACCCTGACCTAGGTCAGGGTCAAGGTCAACCCTGACCTAGGTCAAGGTCGAGGTCGACATAGACCTAAAATGTCAACCTTGACATTGAAGCCCAGAATCATCAGTCTGCCATTCAGAATGTAGAAATCAGGCCAAACAGGAGTGGAAAGAGGAATAGATCAGGGAGGAAGCCATGTCAAAGTTAGGAACCCATTTAAGGCGCTTGCCATGACCCCAAACCACTTACATGGAAGGCTAAACACGTCTACAATGGAAGTGCTTCCATTTTCTGACTATACACCAAGTTTTGATAAGTTATTTATTGTGGAATGTGATGCTAGTAACATAGCAGTGGGTGCAGTCCTAAGTTAGGAAGGAAGACCAATAGCCTTCTTTAGTGAGAGGCTTAATGAAGAAAAGTCTAGATACTCATCCTATGATCTAGAGATTTATGCATTGGTGCAAGCTGTTAAGAAGTGGAGGCACTATTTGTTGCCAAAATAATTTATGGCGTACACTAATAACCAGGCCCTAAGCTACATAAACACTCAAGAGAAGCTTATTTTGAGGCATATAAAGTGGATGGAGTTTCTGCAATCATACACCTTTACTATCAAGCACAAGAAGGGGGTAAATAACAAGCTAGCAGATGCCCTTAGTAGGAGGTTCCTTACCATCCAAGAGATACAGTTGCAAAGTACAGGGGTTGAAGGATTCAAAGACCTCTATGAAGGAGATTCAGATTTCTCAGAGATTGATAAGGTGTGTATTGATTTTGAAAATCACTTTCATAGTGAATATGCAGACTATACCTTGTAGAATGGTTTATTGTTTAGAGGGAAGCAACTATGTGTTCCAAGGGGTTTCCATGAGGGAGAACCTCATCCAAGAGGAGCACAATGGCAGCTTGAGTGGACACTTTGGGTTAAATAAGACCCTAGACCTAGTGGAGAGATTCTATTGGTAGCCTAAAATGTAGAAAGATATAATGAGATATTGTTGACGGGACTTTGTGACCGGGTCTGCCAACAGATGTAAGTTTTCACCAGGTACTGGGGTACCAGCCAACTTCACCTGTAAAGGTTGTCCAGGGACTAAATTCTTTGGACCTTCAAGCACGTGAGGATCAGGTCTTGATGGTGTGGGAGCTAAGTTGGGAGTGTGACTATTTTGTTCGGGGGGATAGCTGTTTTTCTTGGCTCGTCTTCTCTGGGGATTTTAGTAGGTCAGGGTTTCCTGCAAGCATTTGGACTATTAAAGAAACTTCAAAATATATGCCAGGGTTAGAAGTATTCCATTCCATCTATAGTTGTGCAAATACATTAAAAACATCAACCAAGCTCTAACATGCTACACTAAAATACTGAATGCATACAAAACCATCAGTTCATACATATTCAATAGCGAGGGGAAAAGAAGGTCGTTAATCTACTTTAAAATATCAGAGCAAGGGACATCAAAAATATACAGCACAAAAGAATGTTAATTCAGAAATCAGACCACTAACAACATCATTGCCAGTTGTCTTCTTTCTTTATTAATAGGTTTTCTAGTGAGCACTAGTGCGTACAATAATGGCTCCAAGGGAGAATCTATCTACTAAGAACTTCTAAGAACTAAGGAGCATTGAGCTATGCAACTACAAGAAGTGAAATGTTGAAAGTGCTATAGCTATGGACTGCAAAATCATCAATTTTGCCGACCCATAGAATGAGGTCAGACTTATTATTTATACACATGTTTTCCCTAAAACTAACCTAACTTATTTTTACACCCAACAATAAAATATAATTTATGGTGGTCAGTACTACCTGTACCACGCTACAACAACCTCGAGAAGAACAGAGGTCTGACATGTTAGAAGAATAAGACAAGAAAAGTGGTATGGAAGCATCAGCCTCGAGAAGAGAGTTGGAAGGAGAAAAGAAGAAATCTGATCCCCCAGGGATCGAGGTGACATGCCTCATCAATGAAAAAGTGGCTCACTGTCTCAGATGAGCTAGGTGTTCTGCTGGAGCGGTGCCTTGGGAAGACCACATGTCAGAACCATCCCTCGAGTTGACATGCCTTGCTGGGGTCACCTACTTTCTGACACCCTTATTAACTGCCTTATAATGACTGGTTGGCTCTGCAGAACTTGGACGCGGGTCATCCAAAGAATGCAAAAATGTGGATCCAGAACTCTGGGATCCGGGAGCTTACACTCAAAGAATAATGAATACAACATGTGCTCTATTGGTGAAGATCTCCAGACTCCTAAGGACCTTATTGTTCCTTAGTGTTTTTTAATTTCTCTAGGAGCTGGGCAATTCCATACTCATCAATGTCTTTGAGGTCGGCCCGGCGGTACTTGGCCGCCTGCACCTGTTCACCCAGATCCAGAGTACTAGCCTTGAATTATGCGGCCATCTTTGCCGCATCGTGACCCCGGAGCACCATTTATGATATATGTGACATTTTTTCTCTGTCCATTCCCTCCGAGGATTGGTAACGAGAATCCATTAGCTCGTCAAACTTCCCCACGATGTATTCCTCCAGAGTACATGTTTCTGTACTAAAGGGATCAACTCCTGAAACCCTTGAAATAAATGCCTTGTATAAATTTAAAGAATAATCTATCCCCAAAACCTTGTCCCGCAGGCCCCCTACTAGTTGCTTGGTTATCTCCAATGTGAGATCAAGTCTGGAGTGCTGGGTCTGGACGAAGTCAAAAGACTCCTCTCCCAAAATTCTGGCCTTGGTGACAATTTCTTCACTGAGACCCATGAGTTCTCCCAATTCTTCTATCCATGCTTTGTATTTCTTGATCTCCCCTTCCCAGATAGAAATGGTGGTTTTGGCCTAATGCAAAACATAGTTGGTTGCGTAAAAGTTTGGGAGTGAGGCCACTAAGAAATATCAGACGTTTCCCACCTGCTCAGCCACCCAATCATCAACTGCATGCACTTTCTTTATCATACTTCTAAGCGCGTCAATGTCACCCTATGGGAGTGGTACTCTGGACGTGGAAGCTTCCAGAGGAATGGTATTGATGGGTTGGGCAAGCTCTGTCAATAGCCCAACAAGATTTGAGTTCTTTTCCTTCTCTTCTCTGAGCTTCTGGGGTTCTTCTCGTAGCGGGATTCTACTGCCTTGGCTGCTTCTTTTAGCAGGTCCAACTCACCCTGCTTTCCCCTCTTCCCAAAGATATCTCTGTGATTGCATACTCCTCGGCCTTTTTTTTGTCACTGCGTCTGCCTCTGGGGGAGGTGTTGCAACTACCACAATTGTGTCTCCACCCAGCCTAGTATGGAGGGTATGAACTGTTTGGGCTTTCTTCACCTTGGGGGGATTCTGCGCTTGTGCCATCATCTCTGCCAAAGAGAGATGAGCCTTGGTCGGTGCTGGGACCTTCCTTTTTCTTGTATCCACCAGCCATTGTGGTGGTAGGGGTGGCCTTGCTGGAAGAGTTTGATCCTGTGAATCCCCTCTGGGGTTCTATTGGGCATCCTCGATATTCTGAGCCTCTTCAGACTCTTTTCCTGTATCCTTGGGTCCATCGACATCATCCACCTTAGTGGCATTAGTATCATCCACCCTAGTGTCCGTGTCTTTAGCAGCATTGGATTCTACATTTGTATTCCCGGGGTTCTGCCCCTCATCTTGGTGTTGTTGGTGTTGTTTTTCTTCAGCCTCATCTATCGGGATGTTCTCTCATATTGGAATGTCCTCAGGAGGTGGATGAGGTATCTGGCCAAAGTTTGCTTGTACGGCTACTGAGATCACCTCACCAAATGTTACCTTCTTTGGAGGTGGCATCTGGAGCATGGTAGTTAAGGTTATAGTTGTTTCCGTAGGTCTGGTTCCCTCAGCCAATGTCGGTTGCTCATCATGTACTTGCCCATCCTTTGTGGTGTATGTAACCTGTATCTCCAAAATATCAAAGATGTTCATCTTTTTAGGCTCCTTTTCTGGTTCTACCTGGACTTCCTGCTATTGGGCAGCCTCTTTCTCTGGGGTTTTCTTCTCAAGAGGGATCACCACTTCCTCTTGGGTAGCTATTTCTTCTACTACCTTCCTGATATCCCCCTGTAAGTTCACCAGTTCATCTATCCCAAATAGGTCATCAAACTCATCTTGCGGAGGGGAGGTCTTTGGGGATCTTTGGGTTGATTATCCAACTCCAAAGAGTCTGAGGAGACAATTTGTATTTCAGGGATGCTCGACATCCCAAGTTCTAGCTCCACCTTTTCCAGAGGATCAACTGTTCTCTTCTTTTTCCTCCTTGTCACCAATGGGGGCCCTGCATCCATCATGGTTGCCTGCTCTTCCTCCACTCCGGTCCCCGTTGCTCAGACCATTAATGCTGCAAGTGAAGGAGAAGTGGGAGGGCAGACAGGTCCGGTCATAATGGCCAGGGTGGCCAACCAGGTGATTAACTTTTCTTTCATTTGTTGGGAGACTGCCATCATTTGCTTCATTTTCTCCACTATGGGAGCGGCTGCTGAGACTTGAGACGGGGTCCCCATTTTCCTTTTTCACCTGTCCTTGCCCTGCAAGGAGGTTTCGGCCTTAGAAGTTGAACCCCACACAAATGGGCCAACTTTATGTGTACTCCTTGGGAATGCCTTTTTGAAATATGCATGACTGCGCTCAATCATGTCATGGGTGAGGTCCTCTATTATTGGACCCTCTTGTGCATCCCAATCCACCAGAGGGAGGGCCATTTTATCTACTCCCTTCTCTTTATATTGCGGGTCCATTGTGGACCCAGTATCTGAGAAGTCATCCAGGAACTTTTGAAGCTTGAGCCTCTTCATCATTCCCATTGTTATCTGGATGAAATGCCAATTCCAAACTTCAAAGTCATCCTAGCAGTCTTCCCAAAAATCTTCCATATGATACTTGTGGGGTTCTGATGCTCGGGGAAGTGTCGTCGCTATTTTGCCTAGAGGATCAAAAATTTTCAGCTCTAGATAAAACTCTGCCAGCCCCAGACTTTTGAGTTCATTGTCTGCCTCCTTTTCCACGGCCAGACTGCAAGAGTAGTTCCCACAAGTGATTGGGAATGGGACATTTGTCACCTTCTTCACTGTGAAGAGGGCGTACAACTCCAGGATCTACCGGGAGTACTCTAAAAGAATTAGTTTATCCCCACAATGTTTGGGCAATAAATAAGGTTTCCCGAAGAAGCTAGTCACCCGAATGTATGTATGTTGTTGAAACTGAATGTAATAATGGCCATAAGTTCTGACCAAGTCCATTCCCTCCTTAGAGACCTGGTATTTGGTGTCTTGAGTAGGTGTGAGGAGGTTTTATTAAATGAAGGCATCATTCACTCGGCAGAAGCTGAGGAAACTAGCTTCTCATTGGATTTGTGGGAAATAATCCCAGGGAGCATTCTGGCCTGGGCCAATCCCGAGTACACCTGTTGTTAGTAACCCATTTGTGATGGGGCATTGTTGTGCCAGAGCCCACAAAACAAAAGAGGTCATGTAGAATTTGGAGGACTCGGTGACCTAGAGAAGTTGGGAGTCCACATGATTTGCAATGATGGTGGCCTAATCAAAATTATACTTGCTAGAGGCGATGCCCAACAAGAAATAGTACATCCATGCTGAGAATTCCCGGGCATGGGGTTGTCCAAGGACCTTGCATAGTGCGATGATCCCCATCTGTATGCTTTCTTTAAATTTGGTCTGGGGGATTTCTAGCTTCATCTTTTTGAAGTCTTTCCTTGGCACCTTAAGCCATTTGTTGTTGAGATACTACTGGGCCATGTGTTCTAATTTCTGAAATTCTTCCAAGGCCAAAGCCCGGGTGAGAACAACGCATCATCAAATTGGGGAATTCCCCTGAAAATTCATGATGTCCAGAGACACCATAGGCGTTGGGTATCTGGTTGGGACTGGGGCGGCAAGCATGATAGCCCAAATGACTATATTATAGTTTCCTGCTAGAGTGAGAATGAGCTCCGGGGCTTGCACACAGCAGGAGAAGCAAGAAGCTTTGAAGATCCTAGAATTGCCCACATTGATAGCCAATGGATCTCCGGTCATTCATTGTATGAACATCATTTTCACCAAGGCCTGCATTTTGGCCCACATTCTGACACTGGTGTCGGTGATCAACTAAAGTTTGGAATCAATCTTTGATCCCACAATGGTGTCTCCCTTCAGATACTTCATTGTCAACAGGATTTTTTCCAGGGCCTTCTCAGCCTTTGTCTTGACAGCTGCCTAGGTGGCAGCAGTGGTGGGGAGATCTGTACTCTTGGGTGGAGATGATGCAGATGCCTCTGACATGATTGATGACTGGTATTTTGGCAACCTGCAAGGAAAGACGACTGTCAGCATATATATATATAAACATTGTATTATTCTAGATCCTAGATATTTTCACCACCGCATCACACCTGTTAAGAATTGTTAGTTCACGTCAAACTCTGAAAAGATATACATATAATAAGAAAGAGTTAAGAGTGACCTCTACCCGGGCTTTCGAGGATTTTAGCTCATGTGATTAAAATGAAACAAAGGCCAAATGAAGACCTGGGACCCAGATTTTGGAAAACTAACTGTTATTGACATGACCAAAAATTAGCCGTATTAGGCTAACATGGTAGTCACGTGGCCGCGCAGTAATGTGAGTAATGGCATTAACGTCGACAACTATTCAAACACGCGAGGAAATGAATGCCACTTGGGATGGACTTGAATGCTCACATAGGAAACTCAACCTGTCATTAAGATTGACTTGATGGAGGAGAGAGAAAATCACCATGGCCAAACCAGCGAGGTGCTGAGTTCGAACCAGGCAGCCATCTTTCTCGGATGAGCTCCACATTTGGGGTTTCTGACTCATGGAGTGCAACAAGCTCGCCACTAGGCAGAGTGTGGATTATAAAAAAAAACATATACAGAGCCAAAGCACAAGCGAGGGTCAAATCACGACTTGCAAACTTGGCCAAAAATAGGCATATATATAGACGCAAACAAACATTTACATAATTTACAATATATACAAAATATACATAGGTATTTACATAGAAACCTACTAAAATATATAGAGCATACATACTATTACATCTGCACAGAGGGTGGACAACCTTCTAGCAGAGCCAACCCACCAATGGGAGGCGACAAAAAGCAAAACTAGAGACGGAGACAAAAGAAAAACAAAAAGAAAACAAAACAAAAGCAAGCAAAAATCAGAAACCAGAGAAAGAAGAGTCAAAGGCTTACCTGGAAACATGGGGGATGTAGGAAAGACGAGCATGGGAGGCACTCTGCAACAAGTTAACCTTTGAGTGACCACAAACAAGCACTCCAAATCACTGTTTAATTAACCACTAAGCATAGGGAGCAATTTGTTGCTTAATCACCTTTGAAATCGCTCTGAGTGCTCTAAGTATTTGATCGTGGCAAATGTGAAAATGACAGGTAACTTCCATTTGTACCCCTAGGGTAAAAATGTGTTGCGTTCTTTCCGCAAACTCCAGGACAAGCTAACCCTTGGACTCTGGGCTCGGGGATTCCATGCAACCACACCTTCTAACAAAAGAAGACATGGTGGCAGAGAATCTTGGAGTCTGGGATCCGGCTAACTCAAAAGAACAAACAAACTCTGGGACTGGGTCCCAGAGACAAAAGAAGACAAGAGAAAAATAAAGACAACCCTTGCGGAAGCAAATCCTAGAGGGAAAACAAAGGAAACAAAAGAAACCAAAGGAAAGAGAAAAAGTGAAAAGGGGGACCCAATATTTTGCCTACAAAATGTAGGGACGGGTATGCAGGGCATAACAAATGGTGACTACCTAGGATGAATACCTTAGCACATTTGAGAACTTTAGAATCTCTGGTTAGCAAAACCTGAACTAATCTTTACCTGGAGTATCCTGCTTACAAAGTGCGAGGCGTCTAAGAAAATCAAGCTCATCATTGATTCAATCTTTCAGTCTTTCGTCAGTTGTGGAGTGTGAGCTTTGAAAGAAAACCAAGTCGATGACCTCTAGGAGAAATAGAGAGGAGGCACTGAGAAAATCAAACCAAAGTCATCATATCTTGCATGTTTCTCCCAGATACTGGAATTCTCTATTCTTCAGTTCTTTCTTTTCTTTTATTTTCTAGATGGAAAGGTAGTACTTCTTTCACCATGAACCTTAAGCTTAGCTAATTTTAACGGTGGTACTCCTTTCACCTTGCCATCCACCTTCAAATTTCCAAATAGGAGAGAATGTTTTAGACCTAGGATATTTTAATGATTTTCAGACTTGGCCAATCAACCAGTGCAATCGATCTGCCCTCAAGGTGTCTAATTACTTGTTTCTTAAATTTTCTATTAACTGATGTCCAAACTGTCAAGATGTGAATCTGATGAAGATTACCCATAGCCTTTTACCATACCTACAAAATAGCTCCAGAGCGCAGAAAAATTCCACTATGGTAACAATAGATCCCAAATTCATCGAAATGTACAGGGTACTGTTCCAAAGGCTAGATGTTATGTGAAGCACACCTGTCTACAAAAAGAAGATAACACATTGGGAACCCGAGAAACAAAGGGAAACAAAAGAAGAACAAAAAATAGGGGAAAAACACCAAAAAGGAAAGGTGGTCTCGGAGGACGGCCGAAAAAACTATTTACAAGGCGAAGGCACTCCAAATGGGGCACCGAGAAAGATATGTACAAGCAAGGACTTTTTACATATAATACAACTTCGGACAAACTCATCACCTACCTTATTCAAAATAGTGCTTAAGAAACTGCCCATTGATAGGAAATGGGATGACTTCTCTAGTTATAGTGTTGAGGTGATAAGTATTTGCCCCATGGATCTCAGCTATAAGACATGGTCTAAGCCAGAGCCGTTGAAACTTAGTGTGTTTTCCCTTCTTTTCCCAGGCCTTGTCCCACAATCTAGAACCAAGTCCAAAATCTGAAAGGCCTTATACTGGGATCTTCTGGCAAACCATCATTTTACTACTTCTTGGTGATGCGCGAAATGTTCAAGGGCTGCGTCTCTTTGTTCCTCCATTCGCACCAGGTTCAAAAGCTGAACTTCCACAATGTTGTCCCGGTTGCTGAATTCCTGCATAAACTGTAAATTTGAGATCTGTAAGTTGATGGGGAATACTGGATTCTAGCCATAAACTAGATGGAATGGGGATGTCCCCAGGGTTGCCTTTATTCAGATGCGATCCGCCTAGAGAGCGAACCTAAGCTTTTGGTGCCAGTCCCGGGGGTTCCTGTTCTAATAGATGTTTGATCACCTCAAGTAGATTTTTGTTGGTCGATTCAGCAACACCATTACCCTGGGGGTAGTAGTTGTTGTTAAACTTTAGGGTGATCTTTCATTCATAGGTACTTTCGAGTAATTGCACCGAAGAAAATGTCAGACCATTGTCACACACTATAGCAAATGGCATTCCAAATCTCATGACTATGTTTTCTTCCAGGAATTTTATAACTACATCTGCTGTGTTATTTTTATAAGGAATTGCTTCAGACCACCGGGTGCAGTAATCAGTAGCAGTTAGGATGTATTGGTGGTTGGCAGATGAGTTGGGGTTGATTTCCCTGATAAATTCAAATGCCTATTGGGCGAAGGGTCTAGCTTCGAAGACTGACTGCAAAGGCATGGCCAGGTTCCGCTCATGATGTGTCACTGTTTGGCAAGTATGCTATCTCCTAACGTGAGTGTAGACATCCTTAAAGATACAGGGGCAATAGTATCTAGCCCAGAGGATCTAATGGGCGGTGGCGTCAGCTGAGCCATGCTCGATTCCAAACTGCCCATGGAATTCTTTGATTATCTTTGCAGCTTGGTCCCTGTCTATACACCGGAGGTATACCCCTTCATAGTTCCTATGAAAAAGCATTCCATTTTTTTATCATGAAGTGTGTTCCTTTTAGCCGTAGGGAGCGATGTTTGTTTGGGGGTAGCCCCTCTGGGCATCTTTTATTCAACAGTAAGTATACCAGGTCGGTATACCGTGGATCTTGAGTGATGGACTCCACTGTATATGTTTGGCATTTGATATCTGGAGTTCCTTCTGCCATCGCTCTACATAGTCCTTGGCCTCAGACTATCTTCATGGGTTGCATTTCTAAATCATACTCTTGGAGGATGGCCATCCATTTCTCCCGTCGTTCACCCAATTCACTCTACAGGAGCAGAGACTTAACAGCTTGGTTCGGGATGATAGCGTGCACTTTTCTCTAGAGAATGTAATGTCAGAATTTCTTCACGGTGCAGACGAGAGAAAAGGCCTATTTTTCCAAAGGTGAATATCAGACTTCAACATTCTTAAAAGGGGAGCTCATGAAAGCAATTGGTCATTCTTCCCCTTCGACCTTCTAGGTCAAAACTGCCATGACAGAATGTGGCAAAGCAAAGGACTATATGTGAAAAGGGAGGGAATAGTCCTGACTAGCCAAGACTGGTGCCTCCACAATTGTTTGCTTAATCTGGGCGAATGCCCGCTTTTCTTCACGACTCCACTCAATATTTGTATCTTTCTTCATCATCTCATTGAGTGGCTTCACTATCTCGGTGAATCCAGTGCTGAATCGCCGAACAAAATTTATCTTTTCGAAGAAAGATCTCATTTCCTTCTTGTTGTCAGGAATCTATAGATTTAGCAGTGCTTCAACTCTCTCATGGTTAATAGATATACCCTTCTCGTAGATGATATGCCCGAGCAGCTTCACTTTAGTGACCCCGAATATATATTTCTTAGGGTTGAGGGATATTCCATACTGGCAAAATCTCTCACAAATTTGGGTGAGGTGGGCGGAATGACCACGCCTGTCCTAGGAAAAGACAGTCAAATCATCCATGTATATGATTATGCACCAGTTTACTAGGCCTTTGAACGCAATGTCCATAGCCTTTTGAAATGTGGCCCATGCATTGATCAGGCCAAAGGGTATCCTCTGGTATACAAACATTCCCCACTTGGTGGTGAATGTCGTTTTGTCTCTATCTTTGTACTTAACCATGACCTAGTTATACCTAGAGTACCCATCCAGGAATGACATCATTTGTGATCCATTCACAATTTTCAATACCTCATCCAATGAGGGGAGAGGGTGATTATCCTTCTTAGATGCCTTGTTAAAATTGTGAAAATCCATGCAGAGGCGGATCTCGCCACTTTTCTTCCTCACAGGGACAAGGTTGGCAACCTAAGTAGTGTGTCAGATTGGGAAGATAATCTTGGTTGATAGCAGTTTCTGAACCTCTTGATGAATTAGAGGCTCTATCAGTGAGTTTACAGGTCTTTGCTTTTGCTGGAAGGGCTTAGCAGCAAGTTTTAGTGGGATGGTATGGGTCATGATGGATGTGTCATAGGTTTTCAAATCTTCATACCCCCATGCAATTACATCAATATATTCTTGGAGAACCGCGAGAATCTTCTCCTTCTCCTCAGAGGAGCAGGAGGTGCCAATGTGTACCAATTTTTCTTCACCGAGCTAGCCGATGTTAACTTTTTCAAATTTTCCTCCCTCTGAGGAGGATGATATCTTCTCTCGGCCTCGAGGGTCCGATTTAAAGATCCATTCTAGTGCTACCATCCTCTTAGGGATGGTGTTGGTTGGAAAGTCTATGATCCCATCATCTTCTTCACCCTGCCCAATATCTTTGTGATCTCTTTCTTCCACTATCTGGTCTTTGAAAACACCAACATTGGCCATGAAGGCCAGAATATGTTGATCATCCTCAAACACCTGAAAGTGGGTGACATTGTCTGGAATAGACGGTGTGGGGACCATCTGAACAAAGAATTTCCAGAGCCAAGAGTCAACCATTGGCTTGAGGGTGCTGGCAGATACAACGAGGGCATCCAGAACGTAGTTTCTTTTCTGGGGAATGAGTTCGATGCCAAAAGAATCAAAATCTTTGATGAGGCTCCATGCCCAGTTGTGGTATGTAGCCAAACTTTTATCATGACAAGTGTATTGGCTCTGGACATGCTTAACGATCAACTGTGAATCACCTAGTGCCCAGAGGCAAGTGATTACCTTTCTTAGTGCAAATAGGAGTCCAAGGACCAAGGCCTCATACTCTGTGACATTGTTTGTGCAGTTGAATTGCAACCTATAAGATGTGAGGAAGGACTTTCCCCATGGGTTGATCAATTCCACTCCAGCCCCACAACCTTGTTTAGATTGAGACTCGTCAAACTTTAGGGTCCACAAGTCACTGTTCATTGTCTGGGACTGGGAAGGTGAAGTGGCTTTTGGATTATTTCTAGGAAGGTTGGGAGGAATTTCCTCCGGCTCTGATGTTTCGTGGGTGAGGTTTTCCTCTAGAGAAGCATGTGGCTGGGATTCCTAGACTAGTGGCACCCGAGGGGCACCACCAGATGAAATACTTGGTCCCAGGGAATCAGCTTTATGTTCTTTCTCCTGGAGGGCGTTGATGTATCAGGTAGCAGTGGCAATGCAAGGCTCACACTCTAGTTCTGAATGTTTCTGATAATGCACCCGACACCAAGTGTTGGAGAAGAGTGTAGTGGGGGTTTTTGCGATACCCTGCGAGATAGCCTCACCCCTTAACTTTTTGTCTAAGTCCTGGATCCTCTGAGAAACTATGGGATCTTCCCCGTGGGTGAAATCAAAGGTCAGGATTTCTAGGGGTCGGTACACCTCGGGGGAAGTCTCAGAGAAGAGGACTTCATTCACCCTCCTGAATTTGGTGAGGGCCTATTTCATCCTGGGCTCACTTTCTACCCAGATCTGGTTAGATTCTCCCTCCCAGGGGAGCCACAAGTGGGAGAAGTCAGTGGAGAAGTACCCATTAAGGGATTTAGACCAATTCCGACTTAATAACATCCTGTAAGTCTCCAGGATGTCCACCACTTGGATGTCGATTATGCTTGCTATCCGATGGTCTTGGATGAGCTGAATCTGGATGTTCTTCAGCTCACCTACCATTTTTACAATAGTTTTGTCCAGCTAGACTACTGCGCCTTTGGATGGAGTGGGGTGTAGTCCAAGTTTCTGGCATATTGATAAGGGCATGACGTTTCCCAAAGCACCAAAATCTACCAAGCAATTATTTAGGTTCTTCCCTTGTATGTTGAGACCTAACAAGAAGGGAGGATCCTTAGTGTTTCCTCGAAAGACAGCCACGTTGGCATCATCAAAAGTGATAGTCTTGGGTGGGCGACTAACAACTTCTGGGTTTCCCAAGAGCTTTAGAAGAGACTTCCTTTGCTCGGGATAGTTCAATAAAACCTCCATCATGGTCATGGAGGTGGTAGTTCTTTCCAATGCCTTTGTGATATCAAACCTCCCATCGGGGTATTGTTGGCTTCCCTCGGCTAGGTCTTTAGCCTGGTTAGAGCTAGATCCTTTCAGTGGGAAGGAATGATCGGTTGTGTTGTCCCGATGAGGGGTATCTTTGAGAGGTGTATGCGTGTATACTGGTCCTTTACCAGCCTGACTCTGAGTGTTGTAAGGAGTCCGTTGGTTAGTGAAGGCATTGGCATTAAAGGCCAGAATAGATTCATCAAAGAACCCATGTAATTTGGGCTCTTCTTCATCCTCTTTATCTGCTCCAAAGAAGACGGTCTCACAAGTGAAGGCACCGTGAGTAGCCTCTTGTATAGGCATTTTTGGGGGAGTATGATTAGCAGTTTGTTGTCTGTCCAATTGGGAGATCATGATGACCTTTTCTCTTGTGTCACAGTTCACCTCAAAATGGGATTCAGTGTCGTGAAATCTACACCAGTTAGTCAGGGGCTGAAGTTCCGCGACTGGCGTGAAATGGGTAGGTCCAACACTTCCCTAAGTGGTGTTTTGGTTCAGAGGAGGACCTCTGGTATTAGCATTGTTATTCCATTGTTGTTGGTTGGGCCAAGGCCTATTGTTTTAATTCCTTCCTCTGGTGTTGGTATTTCATTGGCCAGAGAAGACACTCCCTCTCTGGTAATTGGTGTTGTGGGGTCCAAAAGACCCTGCCTTTAGCTATCCAATGTCAACAGTTAGTGAGGACAACATCCGCTGGAGGGATTCAACCTCAGCGGATAGCTAGGTGTTTGCATCATAATGTGACGGTTGTTGCGGTTGGTTCCTGGGGAAGGCGACAGTGGTTAATGGAGTCGAGGGCGGCAGTTCTCCAGCCCAGGGTGACTGGAAGAAAGGCATTCTGGCAAGTTGTGTCAAAGGTTGTGTTTGCTGCGGCTGGTTCTAGGGAACAAATTCCAAACCCGGTATTGTCTAGGCTTGCAATGGGTATATATATCAAGCTTGCTGGTCTATCGGCGGTGGTGGGGGATTCATGGCCATCACAGGGGCACCCATTGCCTGATTGGGGTTATATCCCCCGGCGTAAAAAGTTCTGCCAGATATCATGTTGAAAGGCATGCTTTGCCCAATCCCGCCTAGAGCTTTGTTCAAACCGTGAGACAACTCCAAGGCTAGGTTTTAAACCTTTGCTAGAGTATCCCAATCAGTGGGGGTGGTAGTTCTCTATAGGAGAGTGGCAATGAAAGGGTCCATTACGTTCAGGTATGTCTGGATGGTTACATCCGCAGATGGGATGAAAGGACCCGTGCACTGCTTCAAGGCACGTTGGAACCGATAGTTGAATGTTGTAAGGGGTTCATTCGATTCCTTCCTGATGGAGATGAACTAGCTGTGGGACCACGCTAGGTCCACATGTACATGGAAGGCCGCCAGAAAGGTGTCCTCCATATCCTTCCAACTATTGATGGAGTTGGCGGGCAGGTTAAGGTACCAGTTTAACTTGTTCTATCCTAAGGATAGAGGGAACATCCGGGTCACAACATCCTAATGTTGGATTCGGTGTCAGTTCATGACATCTTTGTATGCTTGTAGATGCTCTTTTGTAGTTCATGAGCCTAAGTGCTCATATCGAGTGCATATATTTTCTAGGTACGCGGGAAGATCATTGGTTGCACCCAGAAACTGTCCCATTGGGGACTTGGTGTTACCAAAGTATGCAACCATCAGGGGTGTTGGATTCTGGCTGAGTTGAGTGTTAGTCCCCGAGGTTGTCTAGGAAACTTGGGTATTCTGAGATGTAGTAGATCCCCAGACAAGGTTGGTTGGCTTGGTTTTTGGGGTCTGTTTCTTCTGAGTAGGAGGCTCGAGTTCAATAAACCTTCTGGGATTTGGGGCTGATCTAAGGACTCTTTCGAATTGAGCAAGTGAAAATGATCCAATCCCACTAAAGGCTTGCTTCCTAAAACTATGGCTTGGGGAACCCCCAGGCGGAGTAAAATCTAAATCCTCAAAAGAGGACGAGCTCATGCCCTCCTTCTAGCGCCAGTTTCTGTTGACAGGACTTTGTGACTGGGTCCGCCAACAGATGTAAGTTGTCACCGGGTGCCGGCCAACTTCGCCTAAAAAGGTTTTCTAGGGAATAAATTCTTTGAGCCTTCAAGCACGTGAGAGTCGGGTCTTGACGGTGCGGGAGCTAAGTTGGGAGTGTGACTATTTTGTTCGAGGGGATAGCTATTTTCATGGCTTGTCTTCTCCGGGGATTTCGGTAGGTCAGGGTTTCCTACAAGCATTTGGACTATTAAAAAAACTTCAAAAGATATGTCAGGGTTAGAAGTATTCCATTCTATCTATAGTTGTGCAAATACATTAAAAACATCAACCAAGCTCTAACATGCTACACTAAATACTAAATGCATACAAAACCATCAGTTCATACATATTAAATAGTGAGGGGAAAAGAAGGTCGTTAATCTACTTTAAAGTATCAAAGCAAGGGACATCAGAAACATACAACACAAAACAACGTTAATCCATAAATCAAACCGCTAACAACATCATTGCTAGAACTCTTCTTTCTTTATTAATAGGTTTTCCAGCGAGCACTAGTGCATACAATAATGGCTCCAAGGGAGCATCTATCTACTGAGAACTTTTAAGAACTAAGGAGCATTGAGCTCTGCAACTACAATAAGTGAAATGTTGAAAGTGCTATAGCTATGGACTGCAAAATCATCAATTTCACTGACCCTTGGAATGAGGTCAGACTTATTATTTATACACATGTTTGCCCTAAAACTAACCTAACTTATTTTTACTCAACAATAAAATATAATTTTTGGTGGTTGGTACTACTTGTACCACGCTACAACAACCTCGAGAAGACAAAGGTCTGACATGTCAGAAGAATAAGACAAGAAAAGAGGTATGGAAGAATCAACCTCGAGAAGAGAACTGGGAGGAGAAAAGAAGAAATCTGATCCCCCGGGGATCGAGGCTACATGCCTAATCAATGAAAAAGTGGCTCACTATCTCCGATGCGCCAGGTGTTCTGCTGGAGTAGCGCCTTGGGAAGACTACCTGTCAGAACCATCATTTGAGTTGACGTGCCTTGTTGTGGTCACCTGCTTTTTGACACCCTTATTAACTGCGTGATAATGACTGATCAACTTCAAGGAACCTGGACACAGGTCATCCAAAGGATGCAAAACTATGGATCCAGAACTTTGAGATTTGGGAGCTTACGCTCAAAGAATAATGAATACAACATGTGCTTTGTTGGTGAAGATCTCCAGACTCTGGAGGACCTTATTGTTCCTTGGTATTTTTTAATGTCTCCAGGAGCTAGGCAATTCCATACTCATCAATGTCTTTGAGGCCGGCCTGGTGGTACTTGGCCGCCTCCACCTGTTCGCGCAGATTCGGAGTACTGGCCTTGAATTCTGCGGCCATCTTTTCCGCGTCGTGACCCTGGAGCACCATTTGTGATATACGTGACATTTTTGCTCCGTCCATTCCCTCTGGGGATTGGTAATGAGACTCCATTAGCTTGTCAAACTTCCCCATGACGTATTCCTCCAGAGTACATGTTACTATACTAAAGGGATCGACTCCCGAAACCCTTGAAATAAATGCCTTGAATAAATTTAAAGAATAATCTATCCCCAAAACCTTGTCCTACCAGTTGATTGGTTATCTCCAATGTGAGATCAAGTCTGGAGTGTTGGGTCTAGACGAAGTCAAAAGAATCCTCTCCCAAAATTCTGGCCTTGGTGACAATTTATTCACTGAGACCCATGAGTTCTCCCAATTCTTCTATTTATGCTTCATATTTCTTGATCTCCCCTTCCCAGATAGAAATGGTGGTTTTGGCCTGATGCAGAATATTGTTGGTTGTGTAAAAGTCTGGGAGTGTGGCCACTAAGAAACACCAGACGTTTTCCACCTCCTCAGCCACCCAATAATCAACTGCATGCGCTTTCTTTTTCATACTTCTAAGTGCGTCAATGTGACCTTGTGGGAGTGGTACTCTAGATGTGGAAGCTTCCATAGGAATGACATTGATGGGTTGGGCAATCTCTGTCAATAGCCCAACAAGATTTGCATTCTTTTCCTTCTCTTCTCTGAGATTCTGGGATTCCTTCTCGTAGCGGGCTTCTACCGCCTTGGCTGCTTCTTTTAGTAGGTCCAACTCACCCTGCTTTCCCCTCTTCCCCAGAGATATCTCCATGATTGCATACTCCTCGGCCTTTGCTGTCGCCGCATCTACCTTTGGGGGAGGTGTTGCGACTACTGCAACTGTGTCTCCGCTCGGCCCAGTCCGAAGGGTATGAACTATCCAGGCTTTCTTCACCTTGGGGGGATTCTGCGCTTGTGCCATCATCTCTTCCAAAGAGAGATGGGCCTTGGCCGGTGCTGGGGCCTTCCTTTTTCTTGAATCCACCAACCATTGTGGTGGCAAGGGTGGCCTTTCTACCAGAGTTTGATCCTGTGAATCCCCTTTGGGGTTCTCTTATGCGTCCTCGATATTTTGAGCCTCTTCGGACTCTTTTCTTGTATCCTTGGGTCCATCGACATCATCCACCTTAGTGGCATTAGTATCATCCACTCTGGTGTCTGCGTCTTTTGCAGCGTCAAATTCTACATTTGTATTCCCGGGGTTTTGCCCCTCATCTTGCTGTTGTTGGTGTTGTTGTTCTTAGGCCTTGTTTGTCAGGATGTTCTCTCTTGTTGGAATATCCTCAGGCGGTGGATGAGGTATCTGACCAAAGTTTTCTTGTGCGGCCACTAAGTTCACCTCACCAAATGTTACCTTCTTCAGAGGCGGCGTCTGGAGCATGGCAGCTGAGGTTACAATTGTTCCCATAGGTCTGGTTCCCTTAGCCGATGTTGGTTGCTTGTCCTGTCCTTGCCCATCCTTTGTGGTGTCTGTAACCTATATCTTTGGAATATTAGAGATGTTCATCTGTTCAGGCTCTTTTTCTGGTTCTACCCAAACTTCCTTCTCTTGGTCCATGTGTTCTAATTTTTGAAATGCTTCCAAGGCTAGAGCCCAGGTGAGAACGGCCGCATCATCAAATTGGGGAATTCCCAGTCATGTCTGAAAATTTGCGGCGTCCAAAGACACCATAGGTGTTGGGTATCCACTTAGGACTGGGGCAGCAAGCATGATGGCCCGGACAGCTGTATTATAGTGTCTTGTTAGAGTGAGAATGAGCTCTGGGGCTTGCGGAAGCAAGCAACTTTGAGGATCCCGGAATTGCCCACATTGATAGCCAATGGATCTCTGGCTGTCCGTTGTATGAACATCATTTTCACCAGGGCCTATGTTTCAGCCCACATTCTGACACTGGTGTCGGTGATCAGCTGAAGTTTGGAATCAATCTTTGATCCTACAATGGTGTCTCCCTTTAGATACTTAATTGTCAACGAGAGTTTTTCCAGGGCCTTCTCAGCCTTCATCCTGATAGCTTCCCGGGTGGCAGTTGTGGTGGGGAGATCTGGACTCCCGGGTGGAGATGATGTAGATGCCTATATATATATATACACACACACACACACACACACACACACACACACACACACACACACACACACATATATATATATATAAACATTGCATTATTCTGGATCCCATATATTTTCACCATCGCATCACACCTATTAAGAATTGTTAGTTCACGTCAAACTTTGAAAAGATATACATATAATAAGAAAGAGTTAAGAGTGACCTCTACTTGGGCTTCCGAGGATTTTAGCTCATGTGATAAAAATGAAGCAAAGGTCAAATGAAGACCTAGGACCCAGAGTCCAGAAAACTAACCATTACTGACATGACCAGAAATGAGCCGTATTAGGCTAACGTGGTAGTCATGTGGCTGCGCAGTAATGGGAGTAATGGAATTAACGCTGACAATTGTCCGAACACACAAGGAAATGAATGCCACTTGGGCCAGACTTGAATGCTTGCATAGGAAACTCAACCAGTCATTAAGACTGACTCGATGGAGGAGAGAGAAAATTATCATGGCCAAACCAGCAAGGTGCTGAGTTCGAACCAGGCAGCCATCTTTCTCAGACGAGCTCCACATTTGGGGTTTCTAACACATGGAATGTGACAAGCTTGCCACTAGGCAGAGTGTAGATTATACAAAGAAACATATATAGAGTCGAAGCACAAGCGAGGGCCGAAGCATGACTTGTAGACTTGGCCAAAAACATGCATATATATAGATGCAAACAAACATTTACATAATGTACAATATATACAGAATATATAGAGATATTTACATAAAAACCTACTAAAATATACAAAGCATACAT
>MU219666.1:354287-371567 GCA_018584345.1 Thuja plicata | reverse complement strand
AGAGAGAGAGAGAGAGAGAGAGAGAGAGGCCTTTGACTATGGGCATCTATTCTTCTTCTCTTGGAAACCTAAAACTTGTAGGATATTCTTGTTTAGATGATAAATGATCTACCATAGTTTATGTTTTGTTTCCTAATTTTGGCCAATTTCATGGCATACTAAAAATTAGTCTACTACTGCCTTATCAACTCTTGAGGCAAACCACACAAGAAGAAATGAGGTAGCTATAAAAGTAACTTGTAATGAGTTATTCTTTTGATAAATGTCGTCCAATTGTTAAAAATCTAATGTTTCATTCTAGCAAAAATTGTATTGAGTTCTCTCACCATTATAGTGAACATCTCATCTATCAATAGATGATCCATCTTCAATACTCTAAGATGAAAAACTAATATCTTAGAAATATTTTAGAATTCAGAAAAGTAAAAAGATTATTTGATGGGAAAAAAGGATGAACCAGATCCTCCTCCATCTTCTGCTACTGCATTGACTACTTAGGAGTGAGTTGTTTCTGGGCAATGCCCATATGTTATTTTGGTTGCTTCGTTTTGGGCTATACCCCTATGACTCTCGGGGACCGAGTTTAATTCCTCCCATATTAAATATTTTTTTATTCATATGTTTATGTTTTTAAGTTAATATAATTGGTTAGACTATTATATATGTGTGTGTGTAGACTACCAATTGAAAAGAATTATATGAATCTATTCTATTATATAAATAAATATTTTTTCCTTAAATATACTACTAATATTTTATATTATAAATTAATTAGTATTGTCTCTATCATAAAGAAGATATCAACATATTCAATTAAATAGATAAATTAGAAAAATGTGTTGTGAGATTAAATAAATAATTTAAAAATCAATCATGAATTCTTAATAGCACTATCACAATTTAACTTGCTTGAAAAATATCTCCTACTTAAAAATTGGTTATTTACATACGTACGTATCATTGCTATGGATAAAATCCTTCAACTTTTCTTCTCTGGATATCCGATCCTTTCACAGAGTCAATGAATACAAATCAGATAATCTTGTGCCTCGCTGTAGTTGCTCAATTTGCAGGCAACTGCGGTGGAGTTTGCGGCGTTTCCTCGCAACAAGGATTTTTAATTGTTTCCTGTAAATTATTGAAATTTGCAGTGCCACCAGATGCAGGAATTGACCTTTCAGAGCCGAGTCTAAGCAGATCCTGACCTTTCAGAGCCGAGTCTAAGCAGATTCTGAGGGAAAAGGTTGTATTGATGGAGGTCGGTAGATGTGGGCTGTATCTCGACAGATTCATGAACCCTCATGAGTCTTTCAAACTTGGAAATGAATTTCACAAGTCCTTGGGGTCTCCCAGGAAACCCTACTCCAAAATGTTGAGAACCCAATTCTTTGATCTGTGCAACAGAAACCCCAAAGGTAGTCTCGGAAGAGCTTCTGACGCTTTCTTTCACCCTCGCCACATTTACACTGAGGATGCTTACATGAAAAGTGTTAAGGAATTATCCCTTCCATGCCATGGCCAGACTGAGGTGATCAAAATTCAACCAATAGACAAAGGAACATTTGGGGTTTCACGAACTTCCAGCATTTTTTCATGGCCCCCGAGTCTGGGAAACAGGGGAAATGATACTGGGTTGCCTCTGTCTTTGAGAATTCTGAAGAGAAAGCATTGTGAAGAAAGGGAAAACAACATTTCAATCAATGGGGGAGGGCAGTCCGCCTGCTCTTCAATAAAGAGGGCATTTTGTTCAACAGTTTTCATTATAAGGGAGCTTCAAACACATGCTCTGCAGATAAGGCAGATCCTACTGTGTGAGGATTTACACGAGGTTATTGTTATGGTGCAGAGAGAAATGCAGATTTCTTTTGTCTGGCTATTCCAACAGGTTTTCTCATCCACTCCTATTTTTATGGTTGCCTTAATGATTCTGCTGGCTAATTTTACAGTATATTCAATGGGGCGGAATGTTGCTTTGGCTGCCATTCCTTTTGCTGGAACCCCTACATCTGTTATATGTTCAGCGGGAGAAGAAAACAAAGTCATACAAGAAGACCGATCATGGATCGTGGAGTCCAATCGTTGGAAGGCATCAACATCTTTGTCAAATCCAGATTTGCCCAAAAAAGCCATGGCCCAAACTGTGAAAACCCAGGGAAATGGCAATCCTTCGGACCAGAGTATCAAAAATTCCCAACTGTGGCAACGTTTTCTCAAGGGGATTGAATCGAATTCAAAGAGAGAAATTTTAAGTGAGAAACATCTTGATCATGAAAGCCTACATAGCTTAGTTGCCGCTACTAGTACTCACCTTGAGCCAGACAATTATAACTGCTATGACCGAACTGAATTGCTTTACCAGGAAGCTATCAGGGCAGATCCTGGTAATGCTCTTCTTCTTTCAAATTATGCTCAATTCCTCCATCTTGTCAGGCATGACAATCACAGGTAACCCTATCCTCCTTGTTTCTCCTGGCACTTTGTTCTGTATAGACAATTTGTATTTTTGTTTTTCCTCGTACATCTCATGTTGAATTATTAGTTGTTGGAAAACAGATCATTTTGGATTAGTTTTATGATTTCAAATGCTCTTCCTAGTTTGGTGTCTTGGTTAAGAATCTGCATCCTCAAATTAGAAGATTTAAGTTGTATGATTTGCATTTCTTTTATATTTTACATTTTACGTTTCTATATATGGCTGTAATATCAATGAGCCTTTGGTCTATTAGTTAAGTTGAATGATTAGGAATAAGCTTGTAATGTTAATATTAATGGATTTTTGTTCCAGTAGTGAAGTTGAATGATTCTGAATAAGTTTGTATGAATTAATTCTTGCTGCATATAAAGACCAGACACCACAAAGGATGGAATCAAAATCGTGTCTTGAATGACTTTGGTGAAATGGATACCCTTCCATTCTTGACTCCCAGCTGAAAAAGTTTAAACCTAAGATTTATGTTCCAATATTAAATAACAAAATCTTCAAAAAATAAAATAAAAAATTAAAATTAAAATTAGGGTCAATCATTTCCATCTTGACAACAAAATTTCAAAATTGAATCAAGTTTTAAGTCTGCATTTTGTTGTGATCAACAGGGCTGAAGAGTATTTTATTGAAGCCTTGAGATCTGATTCAAGGGATGGAGACGCTTTTGTCAAATTTGCAAATTTCCTGTGGTTGGCAAAGGGCGACATGTTTAGTGCAGAAAAAACCTATCTAAAGGCCATAGGCATAGATCCTAAGAATCCTTTCCATGCTGGTTGCTATGCACACTTCTTATGGCAAACTGGAGGTGCATGATCTTCATATTCAGGCAATCTCACCACCTGATCACCCATTTTATATCAAATAATTTCCTTCCTTGATCTGTACAGAGATTTGGTCCTGACTTCTGTTGTTGTAAAATGTTTTGAAATTTTTTAATTTTTTATGCACGAGCTGTCTGATACAGATAATAGATCAAATGCTTCTGATAACAGAAAACTTGATAAACTTGGTGATACATAATCATCCTAAAAATTCATGGAGTAGATTCATCCAAGTCTGCACAGTCCCTATACCAGTTATTTGGGGGTATAGAGGTGTAATTTCTCAAACATATTCTCCATTGATTAGTTAATTGTTGAAAATATATTTTGGGTATGTTGGACTTATTTACCAGTGTAGTTGAAGTTAAGTTGTATTTAATAAAGTTATGTTTTATTTGGGCTATATTATATTTCACAAAGTATTGTATAAGTGCAATGGAGTAAATTGTCTGTTTATGTTCGTTCTTTTATGTTTTGAGTTCATTTTGATGGGAGCATTTTTAATGTAATGATTAGTCGTTCTTTTATGTTTTGAGTTCACTTTGATGAGAACATTTTTAATGTAATGATTAGTCTACAATTAGCTTTTTCCTGAATTTAGCTTATGACAGCATCTTATTTCATTTACATTATTATTCATCTGAAAGATTGATCGAAGTTCCTAAATTTAGCATGCATTAGAACATTAAAATGTTGATAATATGAACATGTTATAATGCATATGTGTCTTTCAAAGCACATACAAGTTTCCTTTTAAAATTGTCTATTTGGCCCCTTTTTTTTGTATATCATCATGGCATACTTATTTCCTTGCATGGTCAATTAAAGGAAATATTATTTGCACGATGTTTGCATGGTCAATTAAAGAAAATATTATTCGCACGAAGCTATCTTTCTTGTATTGTGTCAAAGCTTTATAATCCTAGAGGCTCTTAATCCCAACTCTAATGCAATGAGTAAAAGAAGCAATGGTCATACTAAGATTGTGTAGGTTCAATGTAATCCTATCCAAGTTTCCTAAAATTAATTGTTGGACAACTTCTAATAATGCCACAACCTTATTCAAGAACCATTCTCTCAAACCCTTTCATTATACTATAGACCAATATGTATAATATAATTGAGATATATGTTATTAGAAGGATTTGTTGCTAGAGTTGATGTAGAAAGAGTTTTGGAATTGATATGCATATTTACTTTTAATTTTTTTCGTTTTTTATAAAAGAGAAAAAGCCTATACTTTATATTGTACAGTAACATATGAAAGCAGTCTGTCCATAATTATCAGACTAGAAAAGAAAGCAGTCTGTCCATAATTATCAGACTAGAAAGGAGGCATTTATATATAGCCTTTACAATTTTATATACAGCTAGACAAAAATAGTTGAAGAACCCTTGTTTATTTGATATTGCTAACCAAAAGGCTTCTAATCATATAGATATGATTTACAAAACATATTGTTAACCGAAAATCTGAGAGGGAAATGGACCCTTTATAGCATCTAGTCTGGTAAACATCTCAGTGAACGAAATTATGAACTGGCAAAGAGCAAAATTGGGATGATGAAATGCTATTTATCCCTGGACTCCTGATGCTCCTCCTTCAATTTCCATTCGGGTTGCACGCTGAGAGGGGCTTGAAGAATGCACTTTATGATTGAGAAAAAAATACTAGAGCACGAAAAATATGAACACATTTGTCACATAGAGCATCTCCCAGTTCTGGTTTGTAAGCCCTTAAAGCTTTAGAGAGAACTCTTTCATCCTGCTCAAATAAAGCTCTTTTCAATGCAATATAGACTGCTAGAAAACCCGTGTTTTTCTTAAGATCTCTATGCTTGAAGACACCACCAACCTCTGCTTTCCACTTTGTAGATTGTAATTTTAACAGCGTTATAGAATACCATACCTGGGAGGAGTGAATACTTGACATAATTGACATGTAAGTGGCTGATGGTGCTATATGTTGGAAGCAGATCCATGGCATTTGAAATTTATTGCACTTTCCACTCTATTACAGTTGAACACAAAGCCAGCGCCTAAAAGATTTGAATCAATGCTCCATGATTATTCACTTCTGATGAAAGACACTGCAATTCTGTTGTTAATTGCACACTTCAGCAGGCTGGCAGAGTACCATCATAATTATCATGGCACAAGGTGCAAAAATGAGGCAGACAATTTTGCATTAGAATCCGCCAACTGTGGAAAATGCAAATTAGGTAATTAATTATTTCGGGAAAGAGAAATTTTTTTCAAGAGGTTCACACTTGGAAGGATATGAATTGCACATAAAAGTTAAAACTGATTTGATACAATAATGAAACCTCATTCCCAAAATACTCTCACGTGTAGAATCATAAGATTTTGCCACAATTGGAGGAAGTGCGATTATTGATGTGCTATGTACCACAAACACCTGCGAGCAATAGATTTATATGTACCTGCAATCAAACATACAACATTAGGAAAATTAAAAATCCTCAGGGCCGATCTTTGAGTAGTGCCAGGTGGGACCTTGATGATTGGCTGTTGACTCTTCATCTATGTATGTCGTTTCCACTTCAGTATCACAAGCTAAGTTTGCTAACGAGTCAACCACCACATTGCTTTCTCTGTAGCAATGCTTGATTTCTATATTATCAAATTTAGAGAGAGCTTCACTTGCTTTTGAGAGAAATTGGTTTATTGACCGATACGGGCTGGTTGATGCTTGAGGGAATTAATAATTATTTGTAAACCTCCTTCGATGCATACCTTTTAGTGTTCAAAGTAATTGCTTGATTCAGCCTTGCCAGCAGAGCATTGCACTTTGTTATATTATTTGTAGAATCTGGAAGCTTTAGGCCTATAGCAGCAATTGAATCTCCTCTATCTTTCCTAATAGCACAACCTGCCCCTATTAATTCTAGATCGTTTTAGAGGCACCATCAAAATTCAATTTTAAAGTATTTTTAGAGGGTGGATTCCATAGAATACAACTTTGGTTCTGTCAACTTTTTATTTAGAGATCATACTCCCTACTTTGGACAACTTAATATATTGCCAAAATTTCATCATTTCATTATCCAAACAAAGAAAAACTTTTGAATGATTGAAGCTTTTAATTAGGTTATAAGAAACTATCTCTAAAATTGCCATTTCCTAACTATTTTACACTTGTTCTAAACTTTGAGACTCCTTTCTAAATATCCTTCTATTGTGTTTCCTCCATATGTTCTAGATAAGGATAGCTAGTGCAACCACTTATAAAAATGAAAGGTATGCTTGTTGGAATAGATGAAGTCAAGATAAGAATTGATGGAATAATGTGTTATAGAGAGAGGACTATTCCAACTAAGGTTTTTCTATAACCAGTACCAACAATTTTGGGCAAAAGAAGAATTGAGTAGAAGATGATATGCAAATTCCTTTGTTTGTCTATAGAAAACACAATTGAAAGAAGCAATGATGTTTAGTTTGGACAATCTATCGCTTGTTAAAATCTTGTTATTAAGGGCTTGCGCTTTTGCGTTAGGTAATTCTTTGTTAGGTAATCAGTTGTCTCCAACACTTCACAATTTAACCAAAAATTTAACCATAATTGCAAATCTGATAATTAAATTATGGAGCACAAATCCACAACACATTAAATATACATAACACAAAGATTTTTATCGCGGGAACCCAATCAAGGGATAAACCACGATGGGGATGAACCCACAAGATGACGTACTCTGTTAAAAGCACTATACCTTTTTAGGAGTATTACAATAGGAATGCACATGCATTTAGGGACACTGTCTAGAGCTCACTGCTCAAAATACAAAAAAAGACTTTCTACCCTAGGAAGACTCACTGTGATGTATGAGCATCTTGGGTTCTTGGCAATCTTGCAGCAACCAAAAATATTTTGTTTTTTGTTTTCCAATTTGTCTATTCCTGAGTTTCTTTCAACATTCCTTCACTTTGGATCAGTTGCTATTGCACACCTCATGGAGTGTTCTTGACATCATGTTTTACCTTCACCTAGGTCCTAGGTTCACACCTCGATTGGCTTCTTCGCATTTGAGATATCTTGAATTTCTAGCGGGACATCTTTGTTCTTCATGTTTCGTTGCCAGTTTGTGTTTTTAAGATCTTGCGAAGGATTTTCCTAATAACCGAAGCTTCATGGCTCAAATATCGAGGATTCTACATGCTTGGCTGACCTACTTGTGGCTTCGCTCATCATATTTTATCAATTTGTAAGAGATTCTTATGATTTGGGTCTAGACCTATAATGTAATATGTTGTCCTGTTCTTGGAGAATAGAATGTTTCTTAGGCCGACCTGAGGCTTGCGAAGGCTTTATAAACTCATGTAATTGATCCTTGAGAGGCATGGAGTGTTATGATTAAGTAATACTAAGGACGGGGGGGGGAGGGTGAATCAACATTACAACACTTAACTATATTAAACTTGTCAAATTCAAACTTAAACATGCAAGTACTGAAATAAGAAGAACATATACATAAAGTAAACACCTCATAACACCATAATTTGTTTACGAGGAAACCCTGGCCAAAAGCGAAAACCCCGATGGGGATGATACCTACAAATGATGAACTAAGAAGTATAGTGTCCCTATTAGGAGACCTAGCCCTATTAGGAGGTGAATATTACATTTAGTATATATCCATGTTAAAGGATGGAAACCCTGTTAGGGGTATAGAAGGAGGTCACTGCTCTTATAAAAAAAAAACTGTCTATTATAACGATTTATCAATATGAATTATACAAGCATCTACTATGCTCAAGTAGTCCCAATTAAAGCTCGCAACATTTGCTGTCTAATTCTGACATCACAATGCATCTACACATTCGACACACTTCTTTGCATCATAAAACAACTTCACGTATATACTCGATCTCAAGGATTCTTTCAGTCGGCTCACAAGTACATCGTTAAACATGTCCAACACTTAACCAAAAAGAAAATACATAGTCGACGATCATACATCAACAAAAGTAGGCCATGACCCAATTCAAATCCAAAGTAGCACTTCTAGATTCCACAGAATACTCCCTTAATCATTGCGGCCACTCATCTGCCCTTTACCACTTGTTGGTGCTCAAATATACAGATTGGATTTCCTATGGACTTGCCAATCCAATGATGGGAAACCCAAGTGACTTGGCCAACTAACAAGTTTCAACCAAGGCAAGGTTGAACCTTTTGCAATTCTGGCTCTGCAAAACCAAGGCTGGTAGGCCTATACCTTGACTTCTCCTTCACAGATTTTTATAGCAGATGAGATACACTTCAAACTTCTCTCTCTCAAGTATGGCAATGCACTTTAAAGAAATCAAATTGTAATCAATACAACATAAAACTACAAAAACTGAATACTTTGTGAGATTTGTAAGAATGTTTTATAAGAATGTATATATAAATGAATGCTAGAGTATCTCAACAACATAGAACAATGAACTAAATGACTATATTCAATAATAAATTAGATCAATGCCTATATCAACTTGGGCAATAGAGTCAATTCAATTCCAATCCTATGTACAACTTTGCAAGACAGTATAATACCATCAACTAACTGAATGCTATAGATGCAGATAAATTAAGTCTATTTATATCTTTATTAGTTCAAATGAATTTAACTCCTATGGTTGGGAGACCAGTTAAACAAGAAGCCGGAAACACTGACTTTTCACAAACTCCTTGATGATCAAACAACAATATAAGACATATAATATTTCTACAAAAACATATCTAAAATAACAATTGAAATTCCTTCAATAATTGAAAAGGACTAACTGAAATGAATTGAACCCTTTTACCACAAGTGAGACAGAAACAATTATCTTTTATTGATTTTAAAAAATAGTACATTTGAGTCCATGTTGCAGATGTGATCAAGACTAGAACACAAAAAAAGTAATCACCCCCTCCACATGGTCTTGGTATCACTATTAATATAAAATCCAAGGGATGTATACAAGCTTTAGACCGATGTGTCTCTTGATAACTAAAACCTAATCCTATGATCAACAACTGAACATTAGTTACATTGAGGAATGATTAATCATCCTTTAAAAATGATTTTCGACCATAAGGAAAACAAACAATAATCACTTAACAAATCATTTGTGATTTATTAAAGACAATCCAAAATAATGATAACTTGTCAAGTCCATATATCATGTCTGATATAACAATGATTCTTCATTATGGTTATCATAATACTTCAACTGCATTCTCATCTACATATTTTTGCTCCTGAGAATGGATATTAACTCTGGTATGCCGAAGAGCTTTATCATTGAGAACAGAAACGTCAATGTTGTTGATCACCCTTTGGTATCCCTCATTTCTCGTGCATATTACTTAATGAATGTCTACACATGATCATCCTTCAGTATTTCACAACGATCGCATTATCTGTTTGGCAAATGGATACATGTTTTCACCACCTTCGAAACTCTACATGCATACGATAACGACGTATCAAATGATAATAAAAAACCCTAACATATATAAAATATAATTAAAGTAATAAATATTAAAGAAAACTCCCTGTCGACATCGTCGCCCAAAATTTATACTCCTCTATCTGTCGAAGACACATGGCATCACTGCGTAATTCCTTGAGGAATAAAAGTTGTGCATCTCCGCTTTGAGGCATTACGCCTACCATAGATCTCTTTCGTGTTTTAACAGACGGTCACTTTACTTTGGGTTTGTGGGTCCGAGACGCGTGTCAACATGTCGTGATGCCTCATGGTTAACAATCACACATCTATAGCTTTGAAGCATAACGCCACCGTCGATCCCCACCAACCTAACTAGAGATTAGTCTTTGAACCTTCGCTATCAGTCGAGAACCTTTTGATCATGGTTAAAAGATCACCGTCGATTAGACCCATGTGCTAAATGATACAAGCCTTAGTAATCCACTTTTTAACTTGTCTTATAAACTGACATAAATCCTCATCATCTCGTTCGACCTGTCAAGTGCTGCCATCTGTATCCTTGTTGTCTCATCCTCAAATCTTGGCGGGCCCATAACACGTGTCACACGTTTGTGTTGCCTTGAAGGTTAAACATCGTTAATCGTGGGCTCGAGGCATAACGCCAACCATAGATCACTTCTGAACTTCATCGGAATTTAACCGTAGTTCGTCTTTCTTCATCGTTGAGAGTTTAGTGGGTCTGGGACATGCGACAATCAGGCTTATTGCCTTAATGGTTAAAAATCTGCATATTCTCCCTTAAGGAAACACGTCGACGGTTGATGAAGTTTGATCTAAGCAGGGATTCAACACACTTCTTTGCATCATAAAACAACTTCACTTATATACTCGATCTCAAGGATTCTTTCAGTCGGCTCACAAGTACATCGTTAAATGTGTCCAACACTTAACCAAAAAGAAAATACATAGTCGACGATCATACATCAACAAAAGTAGGGCAGGACCCAATTCAAATCCAAAGTAGCACTTTTAGATTCCACATAATACTCTCTTAATCATTGCGGCCACTCATTTGCCCTTTACCACTTGTTGGTGCTCAAATCAACAGATTGGATTTCCTATGGACTTGCCAATCCAATGATGGGAAACCCAAGTGACTTGGCCAACTAACAAGTTTCAACCAAGGCAAGGTTGAACCTTTTGCAATTCTGGCTCTGCAAAACCAAGGCTGGTAGGCCTATACCTTGACTTCTCCTTCACAGATTTTTATAGCAGATGAGATACACTTCAAACTTCTCTCTCTCAAGTATGGCAATGCACTTTAAAGAAATCAAATTGTAATCAATACAACATAAAACTACAAAAACTGAATACTTTGTGAGATTTGTAAGAATGTTTTATAAGAATGTATATATAAATGAATGCTAGAGTATCTCAACAACATAGAACAATGAACTAAATGACTATATTCAATAATAAATTAGATCAATGCCTATATCAACTTGGGCAATAGAGTCAATTCAATTCCAATCCTATGTACAACTTTGCAAGACAGTATAATACCATCAACTAACTGAATGCTATAGATGCAGATAAATTAAGTCTATTTATATCTTTATTAGTTCAAATGAATTTAACTCCTATGGTTGGGAGACCAGTTAAACAAGAAGCCGGAAACACTGACTTTTCACAAACTCCTTGATGATCAAACAACAATATAAGACATATAATATTTCTACAAAAACATATCTAAAATAACAATTGAAATTCCTTCAATAATTGAAAAGGACTAACTGAAATGAATTGAACCCTTTTACC
Organism: Thuja plicata; assembly: GCA_018584345.1. Taxonomy (NCBI): domain Eukaryota; kingdom Viridiplantae; phylum Streptophyta; class Pinopsida; order Cupressales; family Cupressaceae; genus Thuja; species Thuja plicata. The sequence goes on along the minus strand of MU219666.1, from coordinate 359,996 downwards.
ACAAGTGAGACAGAAACAATTATCTTTTATTGATTTTAAAAAATAGTACATTTGAGTCCATGTTGCAGATGTGATCAAGACTAGAACACAAAAAAAGTAATCACCCCCTCCACATGGTCTTGGTATCACTATTAATATAAAATCCAAGGGATGTATACAAGCTTTAGACCGATGTGTCTCTTGATAACTAAAACCTAATCCTATGATCAACAACTGAACATTAGTTACATTGAGGAATGATTAATCATCCTTTAAAAATGATTTTCGACCATAAGGAAAACAAACAATAATCACTTAACAAATCATTTGTGATTTATTAAAGACAATCCAAAATAATGATAACTTGTCAAGTCCTTATATCATGTCTGATATAACAATGATTCTTCATTATGGTTATCATAATACTTCGACTGCATTCTCATCTACATATTTTTGCTTCTGAGAATGGATATTAACTCTGGTATGTCAAAGAGCTTTATCATTGAGAACAGAAATGTCGACGCTGTCGATCACCCTTTGGTATCCCTCATTTCTCGTGCATATTACTTAATGAATGTCTACACATGATCATCCTTCAGTATTTCACAATGGTCGCATTATCTGTTTGGCAAATGGATACATGTTTTCACCACCTTCGAAACTTTACATGCATACGATAACGACGTATCAAATGATAATAAAAAACCCTAACATATATAAAATATAATTAAAGTAATAAAAATTAAAGAAAACTCCCTGTCAACATCGTCGCCCAAACTTTATACTCCTCTATCCGTCGAAGACACATGGCATCATTGCGTAATGCCTTGAGGAATAAAAGTCGTGCATCTCCGCTTTGAGGCATTACGCCTACCATAGATCTCTTTCGTGTTTTAACAGACGGTCACTTTACTTTGGGTTTGTGGGTCCGGGACGCGTGTCAACACGTCGCGATGCCTCATGGTTAACAATCACACATCTATAGCTTTGAAGCATAACGCCACCGTCGATCCCCACCAACCTAACCAAAGATTAGTCTTTGAACCTTCGCTATCAGTCGAGAACCTTTTGATCATGGTTAAAAGATCACCGTCAATTAGACCCATGTGCTAAATGATGCAAGCCTTAGTAATCCACTTTTTAACTTGTCTTATAAACTGACATAAATCCTCATCATCTCGTTTGACCTGTCAAGTGCTGCCACTTGTATCCTTGTTGTCTCATCCTCAGATCTTGGCGGGCCCATAACACGTGTCGCACTTTCGTGTTGCCTTGAAGGTTAAACATCGTTAATCGTGGGCTTGAGGCATAACGCCAACCATAGATCACTTCTGAACTTCATCGGAATTTAACCGTAGTTCGTCTTTCTTCATCGTTGAGAGTTTAGTGGGTCTGGGACACGCGACAATCAGGCTTATTGCCTTAATGGTTAAAAATCTGCATATTCTCCCTTAAGGAAACACGTCGACGGTTGATGAAGTTTGATCTAAGCAGGGATTTAATTGTTAGTCTTCTGCTCAGATCTTAGTGGGACCAGGACATGTGTCAGCATCACGCATTGCCTTGATAGTAAAGATCATTCATCATTTTCCTTTAGGCATAGCGCCAGCCGTCGATTTTGGTTTGAAGGTTAATCAGACAGATCTGCATAAAGGTATCAAATAAACAACGAAAACACACATACGACTAGTTTATGAATTCCAATATGAATAAGACTGAGGTAAAATAAAAACATAGAACATGAAAGTTTCCTTATAAAAATAAAAAGGTACTTCCCTGAGATTGTAAGGTATTCAAATCCATATGTAAATCTGTGTTCCACCAGTGGCTCTTTCCGGGGATGTGTGTTCATACTTGGACATAGCAAGAGCTCAGTTTTCTCTGGAGAAGTAGACCAAAATAGAAGTAAAAGAAACACAACAAAACAAATAGAGCATAGTAGAATATAATGAAAATGTAAAATTAGAAATACTCCCTATTTCAAAAGAAAAACGACTTCAGATACTGAGCATGAGTCAAAAATTCTTGAATGTGGCCTTCTGTGTCTTGTAGAAAATAACTGTTTTCTCCTATATTTTCAAAAATTACACAAGGTCCTAGCCACAAAGCTTCAAAATTTCCATGCTTTCCTTTATCTTGATCTTTGACATTCCACTTCAACACCCAATCCCCCTTTTGAAAATTCCTCTCCTTCGTTCTCTTATCATGCAAAGATTTCACTTGCATCTGCTTCTTAACATTATGACTTTGTGCACTTCTTCTGATTTCATCCAGTTCTGTAAGCTGATCCATCTTATTTCCCATGAAATTCATGTCTTTTATTTGTTCCTCTCTGAAAAATTTATATACAAGGAGTAGATTATTTAAAGGTAACCTAGACTATTTCCCATAGACCAATTCATAAAGAGAAAATCCCATGCCCAAAGTGCCAGAGGTAATTTGGAGTTGCATGCCCTTTTGTTATTGCTCAACATTCTCCTTATGATTTTCAATATATTCTTGTTACTTGATTCCTCCTGACCATTTCCTTGTGGATGGTAAGGGGAAGAGTATGACAAACTAACGCCATAAGTACTCCAAAAATCAGAGAACTCCTTGGATCTAAAGCACATGCCATTATCACAAACAATCTTGCAAGGAACACCAAACCTTGTTAGTATGTTCTCTGTTAAGAATTGTATTACCACCTTGCTTGTAGTTTGTCAGAGGGTATGGCCTCAACCCATTTAGTAAAGTAATATGTTGCAACTAGAATCCATTTGTGTTGTCTACTGGAGACATCAAAAATTTCACCAATGAAATATATCCCTCACATTTGAAATGGCTCTTCAGTGGACAAAGTTCTAAGGGGCAATACACCATCATACTTTAATTTCCTTGAAAAATTTTGACAAGCCTCACACTTTCTGACATATGCATAACTATCCTTAAAAACATGTGGCCAATAATACCCAGGATGTAATATCTTATGGGAAGTAGTTCTTGCTGAGAAGTGACCACCACATACTCCATCATGTAACTCCTTCTATGTTGAATTTGCTTGATACATATCTAGACAGAATAAGAGCACACCTTCTCTATTTTTCCAAAATAAGTCTCCTTGTATCAAAACATACCTAGATGCTTGTAATTTTATTGTTCTCTTTTGATTATCATTTAAACCTGATTGACATTTCATGTGCTTCAAGAAATATACTATATAAGTATACCAAGGGCAATTTTCAATACTTATTATTGATTTGTTAGAGCTCACCTGATTTACTTGAATTGCCTCAAGATTCGATTCAGCCATAAGTTTTGCAAGGCCTTGTCCTCTAACCAACTTTGTTATTTGGATCTCCATATCAAACTCTTGGATCTGATTCACCCATCTGCATCTCCTGCTCGCGACTTCTGACTGTCTGAATATATCCTTTATTGTTGCATTAGGAACATAAGCTATCACTTTAGCCCCTACCAAATATGGCATAAAAGATTTTACTGCTTTAACAAGGGCATAAACTTGCTTTTCATTTATGTCATAATTTAATTCTGCTTCTTGAAGAGTCTTACTAAAAAATGCTATTGGCTGCTCATAGCCTTCATCATTATTTTGTAACATAATTGCAACAATAGTATGATATGATGCAAAAGAAAATAATTGAAAAGGTTTGGAAAAATCAAGTGTTTTAAGGATTGGAGCTTCTTTGATGGATTTCTTAATACTAGAAAATGCTTTTAAGGCCTCATTCACCCATTTAATCTCTGCACCCTTCTTTAGCATCTTAGCAATAGGCTTAATTATCTCTGAGAAGTTTGGGACAAATCTTCTTACAAAGTTTATTTGTCCAAAAAAGGACTGGATTCCTTTAACATTCTTGGGGATCTGGATTTTATTTATAGCTGCAATCCTCTCCAGCTCTATTCTTACACCATCATTTGATACAATGTGCCCAAGTAACTTCCCTTCAGTTACTCCAAAATGACATTTGTTTGGGTTTAGAGATATCCCATATTCCAAAGCTCTTTTAAATAATTTCTCCAAATCATCACAATGCTCTTCTGCCCTTTTTAAATATGTTGTCAGATCATCTTGATATACAACCATGATGAGATCAATCAGGCCATCAAAGGCCACATCCATTGCTCTTTGGAATATTGTTCCTGCATTAGTTAACCCAAAGGGCATCCTTGCATAAACATAGGTTCGCCAAGGAGTAGTAAAGGTTGTTTTGTATTTCTCTGACTCTTTGACCTTCACTTGGTTGTATCCTGAGAATCCATCCATCATAGACAATAATTCATTCCCAGTAACCTTCTATAAAAGGGCCTCTATATTAGGCAATGCATATTTATCTTTTAAGGATGATACATTTAAGTTTCTAAAATGAACACACAACCTTATATCTCCTTTCTTCTTTCTAACGGGGACCAAGTTTGATACCCATTTAGAATGTCTTAAAGGCACTATTATTCTTGTATCCCTTAATTTGACAAGCTCTTCCCTCATTTTAGGAGCTAGCATTGGGTTTATAGGACGTTGTCTTTGTCTAAAAGGCTTTGCATCTGGATTTAGAGGGATTTCATGTTGAAATAAATATTCTTGGTAAGCCTTTAGGTCATCATATGACCATGCAAAAATTGATGACATGTAACTGATTAAATGGTTGACTATATTAAGTTGAAGATGGTGCAAGACATTAAATCAGTTAATGGTCTGTATTGTCATTGATGTCAACTTGATATCATATGTATGGTAATGCTAAAGACTTCAGAGAACCAATGGAATAAAGGTTATGCTTTCAGTAATGCATAAAAGTTAAGTACTCACTAAGTGACAAAATACACTAACGGAGTGCACACCATCGGTAAAGACAGAGATTAAAGTCACAGTGATGGCTGACGAGCAGAAGACAGTATTGCTCGACGAAGCAGAATCAAAGGATGCCCGATGAGCTAAAAAAAATGTTTCCCAACGAGCAAGATCCAATGATGCCCGACGGATGGAGATCCCGAAGCTAAATGAAGCGACACCGACGGAACTGGCAGTTGTCATCGGCGACGAACTACAGAATTGACCGACAAAACAAAGAGATCAGAAAATGAAAAAATATCTAGCTAGCAGAGATAAAAGATAGACTTAACTGGTTGTTTTATTTGACCACAGTTAAGTAAATGATTTGTGCAGTTGGCAAGAAGATAACTACGAGATAAATCAGGAGTTAAAGACATAAATCAATTTGGCTGGATTGTTTTTCACGCCAAGAATCAAGAATCAAGAACCTTGAATTAAGGAATATCATGTCTATTTAAGAGACAAGCATAATTCATTCTCAGTGTGGTCAAATAAGCAATTAGATACACAGGGGAGTGAACTGATAGAAGATGCTAAAGAAGAAACTGATGAAGGATTAACTGCATGTAGTCCTGATCAATCAAGCTGAGGGAGAGCTAAAGAATTCTGCAGACATCGACGGACAAAGAAGCACATCATCACAGAGAAGAAAGAGTTAAGTAAAAAGGAATTGTATTGATACATTGATCAAAAAGATATTGTAAGTAAATAGATCTGAAAATCTGCAATTCAGTTGCATTAGAAACAGGTCATTTTGTTTCAGTTTAAGCATTGAAGCATTAAGTCTCTTAACAGAGCAGGACTTAACAGTCTTTTGTAATTGAGGTATATCCTAACAGATTACCAGAAGGTTGACTCATGATAGTAGCACCGGTCTTACCTAAAGCCTATTGACA
>MU219666.1:275925-347649 GCA_018584345.1 Thuja plicata | reverse complement strand
AGACTGATTCAAGGATGGTAGTGTAGATGCCAGATACTTAGTGACAACCTATGTATTGAAAATCCTCTAACAAGGTCGCACTTAACAGTGTGTTTGTAACCTTTAATAGGGTTGGCTCCTAACAGGGCTCAGTTCAGAAGAGTGAAAATTTGGGGTACCGGTCCCAGTGGTTTTTCCCTTAACAAGGTTTCCACATTAAAATCCTTATGTTATATGTGTGTATGGTTCATTACTTTATTGTTTTACATTCTGCATATGCATTTATGGATTGACTGGTATACTTTGCATATTTACTGAGTATCGGTAAATATAGTTTACTGCTTATCAGTTATCAAAGAGAAACAGGACAGACAAGGTAAACCGACATACAGTTATTTGTTTTAAGTATTTCAAAGGCATGCATCTTGTTGGGACTTAATAATTTGAGAAGCACTGATTGGTGGATTAAAGTTTAAATTGGATGAATTTTTGAGGCCACTGATTCACCCCCCCCCCTCTCAGTTATTACTAACAAAAATGTGCCTATGTTTTCTTAACAAAGTTATCAAATCAGCTTTGACCTTAGGAGTGAGCTTTTTTCCTATGTATACTTCCTTGGGAGTGTGATCATTTCCTAAGTTAATATTTTCAACTTCTTCATACTTATTACTTGTCTTACCCATCTTAAGACTTTCTTGCTCATCAAAAACTGCTTCTAGCGCTACCAAGCCTTTGGGAATCTTGTTTTTTTTTAACCGCACAACCTCCTTTCTAAACAAAGTCTCTTTGTCATCTTGATCTTCTACATAGCCATTCCAATCTATGTGTTGATCCTCATATCTGTCTTCATTCACCATAAATTTGAGAAGATCTTTGTCATCTTCAAATACTTGCCAATTATGCCCATTGTCAGGAATTGATGGTCTATTTTTCATCTCAATCTGCACAATCTCATCAAAAGGAACATCAATCTTCTTGATGGCTATATTAGCCAACAAGTTTGCAAGGGAATTTTCTAATCTTTCTATCCATTTGATTGAAAATGCATCAAAACATTCAATTAAACCCCATACCAAGTTTCTATATTGCTTTAATCTAGGATTTTTGGTAGTGAATTTATTTCTGACTTGAGAAACAATTAAATCAGAATCACCACAAAATGAAAGCATCTTAATACCATAAGAATTTTCAATTTTCAAACCAAGGTTTAGTGCTTCATACTCTGAGATATTATTAGTACATTCAAAATTTAATAAGAAGGAAAATTTTAAAATTTTACCATATGGAGACACAAAAGTGATCCTGACACCATTACCTTCCTTACTGCACGCTCCATCAAAATTCATTTGCCAAAGTTCATACTGATTCTCCTGCAAATGCACTCCAATGGGGCTATTAATTTCTAGTGCTAGTTTAGTAATACTTGCCTAGAAATTATCCATGTTCGAATGACAGAATTTTATTGTCTCCATCCCAATGTCTTCAACAATAATATATGGAGATCTTGGCTCTCTATTAATTCTTACTTCCCTGCCATCCACTGGAATAGTAGCATAAGGCAGATCTAATTGGATATGACCACGTAATAAATTAGATAATTGTCTAGATAAAAGAATTCCATAATTAGCAGACACTTCTACAACAATAATATCAATTTTATATGACATTTCAGGACAAGCAAGAAATTTAAACTCCACATCTTTCATAAAACCAACAAGTATAGATTTTTTGTCCATAGCATAACATCTTCCATAAGTTGTGTCAACCTTCATTCCAAGATCCTTCATAACTTCTGAGGGCATGATGTTAACTGTTGCTCCTGAGTCTATCATACAATTCTTAAGAAGTTTATTGTTAATCATCAAAGTAAGATAAAAAGGATCAAATTGTGCTCCATTTTGAGAAATAGTAGTTCCTAAATAAACCACTGGTGGTTCTTCATTTACTGGTCTCTGATTAGATTCCTCCTTAAAAACATTACCTACATTAGACAACACTTTTATAGTTTCATCTTTGTATTCAGATATTTTCATCATTTCAAATAAAGGATAGAAATCTTCACCCGAGACAAAGCATTAGATATAAAAGAACTACTATTGGGAATAGACTTACTGACCATTGGTTTCTCCTTTGGCTTTGTCAGTTTAGGGGCTTGATGATGATCTACCTGTTGACTTATCTTTGCAGTATCATCTTTGATCTTTTGTGTGTCAGGATGGCTTGCCTTCTTCTTTGGTGTCTTGATAGGTATTTCAGTAGGCTTTCCTTGATCAACATTTATTGTTCTATTCCTCAATTTGTAATGATTCCTTGCTTCCTCAAGTGTTGCAACAATATATGCTTCTTTCTACTCATTTTTTAACCTCTTGATGACTGGAAACTCTCCTTGTTTCTTATCACACTGATATATTTTATTCAGATCATCTTGGTACACATAATCCTCCTTAGAAGATCTATAATCATCTCTTCCCCACATGGGTTCAGATGAGACATTATTCACTGTGGGTTGTTGATCATCACTTTGTTCTTCCTCCTCTTGCAATCCTTGTGCCAAAACACAATTATCAGGAAGATGCAGTAATGTACAAGCCTCACACCAAGGATAGCTCTCAACCAAATAGTTGTTTCTTTTCAATGGATCAGGTGTTTCTTTAGTATATCTTTTCTTTTTAGGTTTACCAGCTTTCCAATTAGTATTATATGACATATCTTGTAATCTCAATCTATCATTTTTAGGGGATGATGGCCTATCACTCCTGCCTTGCTTTGCATTTAGGTTTTTCAACATATCCATAATTTATTTGAGATCATCAGTTTTAGGGGCCTTCAGATTGTATAATTTAGTATCATCCCTTTTTTTCTATCCTTCCAGCAACTTTTCTTTTATTTTCAATAGTGGTGGCAACTTTGAAGGCTTGCTGCAAGGTTACAGGTCATTGTGATCTAATATCATAATGTGTTTTTCTATCAAATACACTCAGATAAAAATCAATCAAAAAGGAATCAACAAGTCTTATATCTCTTGGTATTCTATTCAAGACTTTATTAAACCTTTTATTGAATTCTGCCACTGATTCATTAAAGTTGTTTTTAATGCTAGTTAATTCATGAGATGCAAAAGATGTATCATTATGATCACCAAACTACTCAATAAAATGATTTACAAAATCACACCAGCTTGAGATGGATCCATCAGGCAACCCGCTATACCATTTAGCAACATCTTCTGTTAATGACTGGACAAAAAACTTCATAAAAACATCCTCGTGATTCCCATCTAGTTCTTCAATGATGGTTTTTAAATTTATGGTATGTTGTCCGACAGATTCCACTCCATTCCTTGAAAATTTGGGAATAACATTTCTTAATTCATTTGATACAGTATTTGGATATCCAACTATCCCACTGAAATCAAGTTTCCTATATCTTTCCATCACCATAGGATCTCTTCTTCTCTGGCCCATATTATGGTCATTCCCATTCTAACCTCTGAGATTTTGATGATTCATGCCTTGGTGATTTTGACCATTATTATGATTATTTCCCATGCTTTGCTACCTTAGATTACCTCTGTCATAGTTTTCCCCATTATTTGGTGGTCTCCAATGACCATTCCTTCCATTTCCATTACTATTATTCTCACACCTTCCTCTATTGTCTAGTTCAAACAATGGGTTTGTATGATCACTGTTGAAAATTTGCTCCCCATTTTTTCTATGAGGAGGGTTGTATTTTTGTAATCCATCCCTTTTTGGTGTCACCTTTTCTCTTGTTCCTTCTTCTTTATCAGGCACTAAAACCAACTCGCTTCTCTTTATTTCTAACCTATCCAATGCCTCACTAGGTAACCTTCTCAAAGCTTTAACCACTTTTGGATTCTTTTTTCCATACTCGGTCAACTTACTTAATGTAGCATATAAAAACTGCTCTTCATCATCATATTCTTCTATCTCTTCTTCTATTTCGCGTACTGGATTTTGATCATCTTCGAATCAAAATGGGTTTCTATTATCTTCTAAATTTCTTGGATTCTCACAATGGATTTCTTCATTGAAACCAGTGTTCTCCCTATCAGAAAATCTTTTATATCTAGTGTACAACATATCTGAAGCTTGTTTCTTACTTCTTCTTAGACTTTTATGTAAATCTATTTCCAACTGATCTTGATGTAAGGATCTTCTATCCCACATGAATACTTAGCATAACAAAATTAATTTACCAAGATATAATTGCATCAAGCTTGTAGAGTAACCACCTTCTTGTCAGAAGGAAAATATTGTTTGCTGGTCTTCTGGATTCTTCCTTCCAGTAGAGTGCACTTTTAAACCAACGGGTACCACTTCTCTCTGGTCTACAAAAATCTAAAACTATGGGTAACTCCACAATACTTATTGTGAGCAATTCCCTAGTAGAGTCACCAATCTATTGGTGCTCAAATAAACATATTGGATTTCCTATGGACTTGACAATCCAATGATGGGAAACCCAAGTGACTTGGCCAACTAACAAGTTTCAACCAAGGCAAGGTTGAACCTTTTGCAATTATGGCTCTCCAAAACCAAGGCCGGTAGGCCTATACCTTGACTTCTCCTTCAAGGCTTATAGAAGATGAGATACACTTCAAACTTCTCTCTCTCAAGTATGGAAAGGCACTTGAAAGAAATAAAATAGTAATCAATACAACATAAAACTGCAAAAACCAAATGCTTTGTGAGATTTGTAAGAATTCTTTATAAGAATGTATATATAAATGAATGCTAGAATATCTCAACAATATAGAAAAATTAACTAAATGACTATATTCAATAATAAATTAGATCAGTGCCTATATCAACTTGGGTAATAGAGTCAATTCAATTCCAATTCTATGTACAACTTAACAAGACAGTATAATACCATCAACTATCCGAATTATATAGACACACAAAAATTAAGTCTATTTATATCTTTATTAGTTCAAATGAATTTAACTCCTATGGTTGGGAGACCAGTTGAACAAGAAACCAAAAATACTGACTTTTCACAAACTCCTTGATGATCAAACAACAATATAAGACATATAATTTCTCTACACAAGCATATCTAAAATAGAAATTGAAATTCCTTCAATAATTGCAAAGGACTAATTGAAATCAATTGAACCCTTTTACCACAAGTGAGACAAAAACACTTATCTTTTATTGATTTTGAAAAATAGTACATTTGAGTCCATGTTGCAGTTGTGATCAAGACCAGAAAAAAAAAAATGTAATCACCCCCTCCACATGGTCTTGGTATCCCTATTAATATAAAATCCAAGGGATGCATACAAGCTTCAGACCAATTTGCCTTTTGATAACTAAAACCTAATCCTATGATCAACAACTGAACATTAGTTACATTGAGGAATGATTAATCATCCTTTAAAAATGATTGTCGACCATAAGGAAAACAAACAATAATCACTTAACAAATCATTTGTGATTTGCTAAAGACAATCCATAATAATGATAACTTGTTAAGTCTTTATATCATGTCTGATATAACAGTGATTCTTCATTATGGTTATCATAATACTTCAACGACATGCTCATCTACATATTTCTGCTCTTGAGAATGGATATTAACTCTGGTATGTCAAACAACTTTATCATTGAGAACATAAATGTTGATTTTGTCGACCACCCTTTGGTATCCTTCATTTCTTGTGCATATTAATTAATGAATGTCTACATATGATCATCCTTCAATATTTTGCAAAGGTCACATTATCATGTTTGGAAAATGGATACAAGTTTTCACCACCTTTGAAACCATGCATGCATATGATAATAAAAACCCTAACAGATATAAAATATAATTAAGGTAATAAATATTAAAGAAAACTCCCTGTCGACGCCATCACCCAAACTTTATACTCCTGTGTCCGTCGAAGACATGTGGCATCATCGTGTAATGCCTTGAGGAATAAAAGTCATGCATGTCCACTTTGAGGCATTATGTCTACCATAGATCTCTTCCGTGTTTTAACAGACAGTCACTTTACTTTGGATTTATGGGTCCAGGATGCATGTCAACACGTCACGATGTGTCATGGTTAAGAGTCACACATCTATAGCTTTGAGCTATAATGCCCATCGTTGATCCCTACCAACCTAACCGCAGATTAGTCTTTGAACCTTCGCTATCAGTCGAGAACCTTTTGATCATGGTTAAAACATCATCGTTGATTAGACCCATTGGCTAAATGATGCAAGCCTTAGTAATCCAATTTTTAACTTGTCTTATAAACTAACATAAATCCTCATCATCTCGTTCGACCAGTCAAGTGCTGCCACATGTATCCTTGCTTTCTCATCCTCAGATCTCGGAGGGCCCATAACACGTATCACACTGTCGTGTTTCCTTGAAGGTTAAACATCATTAATCATGGGCTTGAGGCATAACGCCAATCGTAGATCACTTCTTAACTTCATCAGAATTTAACCATAGTTCCTTTTTCTTCATCACTAAGAGTTTAGTGGGTGAAGGACATGCGTCTATCAGGATTAATGCCTTGATGGTTAAAAATTTGTATCTTCTCCCTTAAGGAAACACGTTGACCGTTGATAAGTTTGATCTAAGCAAGTCTTTAACTGTTAATCTTCCACTCAGATCTTAGTGGGACCAGGACATGTGTCAACATCACACATTTCCTTGATAGTAAAGATCATTCATCATCTTCCTTTAGGCATAATGTGAGCCATCGATTTCAGTTTGAAGATTAATCGAATAGATCTGCATAAAGGTTTTAAATAAACTGCGAAAACACACGTAACGACTAGTTTATGAATTCAAATACGAATAAGACTGAGGTAAAATACAAACATAGAACATGAAAGTTTCCTTATAAAAATAAAAATTTACCTCCCTGAGATTGTAAGGTATTCAAATCCATATGTAAATCTGTGTTCCACCATCACCGTTGCATTGTCTTCGCATAACTTCAATAATTTGTAACTCTCTTTGTTCAACTCCAAAATCCAAGCAACCTTAACTAAAGGTCAATTACATCCCATAAAAAATACCTCTAAGCTTGTAGGTCTAAATACGTCACATATTGTGCTCGCTAGTCAAAACTGTGTGACTGTACCCTGTCAACTGCTTCCTTGACTTAGTCATTTTTCATAATAGAATCTCCAAAATTGAAATGCACATCAAGCGACCATGCCAATAAGTAGTATTTCCATAAATGATAACCCTTATGAAATACTCATCAAACCACTTTCCAACAACCACTTGCCAACAATCTCCCCCTTTGGTATTGATGGCAACACTTAGTGAAAAATGACTAAGTGTTCAATACCAAACTAATGAATGTACATTTTTCAAACTTATTACTCCCCCTTTGACATTAATGGCAAAGGTATGCTCAAATGTTTATCTATATACACACCAAAATTTTAGAACTGCTCATCAAAAACTCATACCATGTGAAGTACATCTTGGAAATAGGTTTCCAAGATCTTCGCCTTTTCTACCCAGGTCTTCACCAAGATTTGACCAGCACGAATCAAACGATTTAGAGAAAAAGATGAAATCTCAGTGGCCTTTAATTTTTTAGGCATAAGTAAGATCCTTCTTCGCTTTCTCCATATCTGAAAGGTGTTTATCTAGAATTGATTATTTTAGAGTGACTAGACTCCTCAATACACCAAATCTTCCCAACACTCTCCATTTCTCAGTCTCAAGCACACTGAATTTGTCCAATATCCTGGACACTTTCTTATCCAACTTAGTGACAGTTTGTGAGGAGGACCCACAACTCTTTACCATTTCATCTAGTGTCCTTTTTCATTCTCAATGATGTCATCTATACTCTTCAAGTGCACAAGAATATTTATACAGTAGCTCTATAACTTCCATGAATTATGCAAGACTTTGCTTCAGTAACAATGGTATCCAATATACTAAAATCCCAATTTACTGACTTGCATACCTCTTCCAGCTTCTTCACCATGTAAACTTTTCCAGTTCTAACTGATGCAGCCTTCTCTAAAGAGTCAAATTGAATATCAAAGTCATCAAGGACTTTGTTCAAGTTATACACTGTATCACTTCCCTAAAAAGTGAAAGGTAGGGGAAGAATTTTGTTCATACTATCAACTACTCTTTCCAGTACCTTTGATTTCTTCCTTGTTCTCTGTGTTGATCTCTCCTTAGCCTCAACAAAGGATATGTAAGATAACTTCATCAATTCATCTTCATCCATACCATCAACATCAGTATTCAGAGGTTTATCACTACTTGCCAACAATAAACTTGAAGAAACAAGAATAGATACATTTGTTTCTTGTTTTTCTTCAACCTTAGTTTGTGATTCCTTCTTACCCACAACAGAAATTTCTTTTAGATCTTCCTAAGTGGCTTCTTCCTTCTCTGTCTTAGTCAGATTGATTGTAATCTCTTCACCTCTTCCATCTACTTCAACAATAGTATCTACATTCCCTTGAAAAGGGTCACTTATATCCTGTGAAGTGTCCAAAGACACAGACCCACCAGCAATAAAGAAGTATGGTTTCTTAACCATGTTAAAAAATTGACTGCTATTATCTCCATCCTTAGATGAGTCAATGTTTATTTCTGTAGGTTTAGAAGACTCTCCTCTCAGAATAGTTTTGGGCTTAGTAGCCTTGGGCTTGGTAGGTGAAGGATTTTCACATTCAATTTCCATTAATACCTTGTCAATAGCCTTGTGGGTTTCTTCAATGACTTCATCATACTTCATCCCCATGATCTTTATCAATCTAGCTTTCACTCTCAGCAGGGGCCTAATGGATTTCAATATCCTTTCATACTCATCAAATGAAACAACATGAAGTGTATTCTCTATAGCCTCTATTCTTATATGATCATCTTCCTTAAGTGCTAATTGCTTCCTTACCTCTAATTTGTCATACAAGTCTTTAGGAATGTTGCCTTCCATTTCGAGTAGATTCTTTTTGAACATAACCATGTGATTAATGAATATGTCTTCAATTAGAATTTTATCACTCTCATTGTACATGTCATAGTATCTTGGAAATTGATTTAACTTTCCTTGATTGACTATTCTCTTTGTCAGCATCCTTAGATCTAGTTTCCAAAGTTGTCTCTCATCAGTTTTCTCCTTTGTTTTCTTTCCTTCTTTCTTCTCTTCTTCTTTCTTCTCTTCTACTTATTTATTTTATACACCACTCCTATGTCTTTTAGGTGGTGAATTTTGTTTTGAGGACCTTGTCCTTCTCACATGAATCTCTGTTGCTTTCTTTGTCTGTGATGTCCTCTTGGATGGTGTAGGGGTGGTATCAGGAACATCGACCACTATAGGAGGTGGAATAGTAACCTCTACAACTTCTGGAGGTGGAAGGGCTGAAGGAGCAGTGCTCGCTAATCCAGAAACTCCTTCTGTCATATTTTTCCTCACCTCTTTCATCTCCTCTCTATTTATACCTTCCTTTTCTGCAATATCATCAACCATTTTATCAATCTTTCTTTTCCTTGTTTCCCTAGTTTGTTCCTCTATGATTTTGATTGATTTTTCTTCATATGTTCCCCATATTTCTTTGGAAGGATCAGTCTCAGAAGATAAGACATGTTATACTTGCATTGTAAGAACTTTTTTACTGACCTCATAACCCATAGGGTTACTCCACTCCTTCCTAGGTTCAAATGCCTCAAATCATACACAACCAGTTTCAACCATGAAACAGATTGTATCTTTGTATTTCTCAACAATTGCCTCAAAAATTCTTACTCTTTCCTTCATTTTCCTTTGAATAATTTTAAAAATGGTAAACAGTTCTCCATCTAGCAAAGTGATATTCTGTCTCCTATAACTATTTGTAACTTAAATAATAGTAGGTTCATTATCCTTCCATTCCCTAGGGTGCAGTCCAGGAAATTTGTGATCTATGTGAATATAAATATGTATCAGTAAAGACCCAAACCTGAATGCTTTAGATTTGTCTCGCTTAATCTACTTAATGTTCTCTATGAATTATTGTTTTAGCATCTCGCATAGATTATATTTCACATTCTCCTTCGCCATCTTATAGGCCATCATAACGATTCCTACAGAAACCAAATTAGGTCGGCTATTGTAATGAATTTTATATCCCAAAATCATAGAAATCAACCTCACATCTTGCTGAAAGATGTTGGCGATGGTCATTTCCCTCTTGTTCCACTTAGAATGTGTTAGGGTTTCTACTTGTTTCATCATGTTTTTCTTCATAGTAGGGATAATGGCTGTATTATCCAACACCGTCACATCATGGATCAAATCACTGGAACTCTTAACAGGATGCTCACCTATCCATATAAACTAATCATGGACTCAACTAAGACCAATCTTAATCCATTCTTCCTCATCGAACTCATAGAATTTTTCCATTCACATAACACTGAGGTTCTGTAAATGAGCGAACTCATCCTTCCATTTCCAATCATTCTTAATCATGTATTTCATCTCTTTGTAGATTTCAAAATCTCCCAATGACTCATACTTGCAATGGATGTATTCCCTAATGTCTTCCACATGAAGTACGTCATAGGGTGTTTGTGAAAACGCGCCTTCAAAGTTATCTTCTGTGGACTTGGAGGGGTGTTTCTTAAACTTGTACCTTGACCTCTCACTAACATCAAATATCAATGGAGTATCCATAGTACACAAAGATCAAAATAGATCAAAATACCTCTTGCTCGATGAATTAGGGTATGCACACTCAGCGATCACAAAAATGCCCTAGCTTCTTTTCTTGTTCCTCTGGTCTCCTTCAGTTCATTAGAAATGTCTAAGTAAATGAACTTATACTTTGCCATGCATAGATTGACACATTTACCAATGAAATTATAAGTCTGCAATGATCTAGTCATTCAATTTTCTAGCCATCATTCCATATAGTGTGTATAACCAAGCGATCTCAAATATAGATTTTGAACCAATCATATTTACTGTCCATAAGCTCACATCAACTTATTCTACACATAGAGGGGCTGGATAGATTTATGTTATTTCTCCAAAGCTCCCCCTAAGGCCATGATTGGCCATTTAGGTTGATGTAGCAACATCAGGTGAGGGTTCAGTAGCATCTACTTAATCTCCTTGAACCTTAGACTCACTGTGTTTCTTCGCTTTCCATACTTTACCACTTTCCTTTATAAAATGATTGTCAAATTCATTCATATATCCTGCCAAACTTTTTCCAACATCACCAACATTTTTCTTCATAATAAGTGGTGGTCTTATGTTTCTTGCAGCTCCATTATACCTGCAAAACTTTTCTATGTGTCCTTTATTGTTATATTTATATCATATAGTAGGTGATTTATTTTGATTAATTTCCAACCTATAGTTCCTTGAAATGTGTCCAAAGTTGTTGCATTTGTAACATGTAATCTTAGCTATTATTTCTTCTCTTATGTAATCTTGTTTAGTGTTGGACTGATCATGTTTTCTACATTTTTCCTTCTTGTGCCCATATTCATAGCAATTGAAACAATAACTAGAAAAGGTCTTGTAAGGAGTCTTACCTCTGCAATCCCTCTTCTTGTGACCAACTTTGTTACATCCAAAGCATCTTCCTCTAAAAGGTCTAATTTTCTTTCTAGGTTTCTCTTATGATCTTCCTGTTGATTAGGTGTCTCAACTGATTTTCCTTTAAACTATCTTTCTTGAGATTTTGAGCATTCTAATTTATCAAAGCCAACTCATGTCATGTCACCTTTAGGATTTTGTCTTTCCCTCTATTCATTAACCTTGTCACTGCTTGCATGAATTTTTTCAATGCGATTATTTGCATCAACAAGTTCTCCCTTAATGATGTGATTATACTTTTCTAATTCCTGATACTTGATTTTGTAATCATCAAGTTCAAACTGCATCTTTCCCATCTGTACATTTGCACTTTTCAATATTTCTTCAAGTTTTGACTTTTTAGCTTTATCTTGATGTATTTCTTTAGCCATCTATTAAGTGGTAACTTTGCATTCGTGTTTCAATACTTCTTTGTCTTTTTCAAGCTGCTTAATTTGATCAAATGAATCATTATCAGACTCTTCCTGTATCTTATCCATAATATCTTGCTTTTGGTTCCTGGAAAGTTCAAGTTGTTCCTTAAGCTTCTTTATGAAACCCTCTTCTCTTCTTAGTTTGAATTTCAATTCAACATTATCATATTTTGCCTTATAAAGCTCTTCAAGTGCTGCTTCAAACTTTTCTTCCAAACTACTTGAATCCATCTGGATCTCCCTCAAGATGTTACACTTTTTCTCCAAGGGTGACAAGCTCTGATACCGATTGTTAGGATTAAGTAATACTGAGAGGGGAGGTGAATTGATATTACAACACTTAAATATTAAACTTGTCAAATTCAAACTTAACCAAGCAAGTACTGAAATAAGAAGAACATACACCTAAAGTAAACAACTCATAACACCATAATTTGTTGATGAGGAAACCTTGGCCAGAGGGAAAATTGCGGTGGGGATGATAACCACAAATATTCACTAAGAAGTATAGTGTCCCTATTAGGAGACCTAGCCCTGTTAGGAGTTGAATATTACATTTACTACATATCCTTGTTAAAGGATGAAAACCCTATTAGGAGTATACAAGGAGCTCACTGCTTTTACGTATGTTCCCATTTAATAAGAAATTGCAAATGATGCCTTTTTCACAAAACATAGAAAGACCAAAGTATGAAAAATACATGGGAGAAACGGATCCTCATGATCATATGAGAGAATTTTACGTGTTGAGTATATATTTTATGCACAAACCAACGTACTTGATGATACTATTTCCAGGAAGTTTAGGAGGACAAGCCATGGAATGGTTTTATAAAATAACACATAGTATACAAACATTTGAAGAATTGATTCAAAGGTTTTTTGAGCACTACTCCTATAACATAAAACACAATGTTACCATGATGGATATTTGTAATACTAAACAATGAATAGGTGAGTCCTTCACACACTTCTTACAATAGCGGAGAAAAATATTTGCAAGGTACTCTTGACACATACCTGAATCAGAAAAGATGGAGATCTTTATAAACAAATTAGTACTTGAAATAAATTATGCCCTACAAATGCAAGATTATCCTAGTTTTGACGTAATGATTAAGAATGCCATTCGTACTGAAGGGGTTATGATAAAAAAAAAGGAGAAATAACACTTCATAATGACAACAAATCCTTTAACAATTATAACAACAAGCCTAAATGGAGAAATAAGAACAAAAATTTTGTTGCTGATAGAGTGGTGGAGGCCTCAAATACGAACATTAAATTAGCTATGTTTAATCTTACAAACAACCTACAAGCTAACAAAGAGGCTAAGGAAACAACAAAAATACCATGAATGAACATTGGTCCCAACAAGAATAAGTCATGGGTGTCTAGGCCTAAATGAACATTTACTCCATTGGGAGAACCTCTTGAGATAGTTTTGAAGACTCTCTTGGATAAAAAAATCATTACTTTATCAGAGTCAAAACCATGGGAACTGAAGGTAAAACCAAGATGGTGGAACAATAATGCCTATTGTGCTTTCCATAAAAATAAAGGACACAAGACCAATGACTGTGTCAAACTCAAGTGTATCATACAAGATCTAATCAATGGAGACAAGATCAAAATAGAAGGGGAAACATCTAATGAAGATCACATGACCTTTAATAAACCATTTCCCAAATATGAAAAATGAGAAGCCTCTAAATCAAAAGGAAATGAAGTCAACTACACTTATTCTCACAATGATAATGTTATCAATATGTTGGACATAAAAGTTGAATCAATCAATATGATCACTATCAAAGGTGTCGAGGACAAGTCAACACACTTAAATGTTGTAATGTGAAGCCAAGCATAGATCACAATTAAAGGGTTTAATTCCTCATCCAAGTAGAGAACATCATCCAAACTGCATTTTTTCACAATTCCAAAACCAAAAATATCAAGACAAATGGTTCCCACACCATCTGCTAAGTACAACTTGGTGGACCAATTGCAAAGAAACTCAGCTCAAATCTCTATATTTGAGTTTCTAAAGATCTCTTTAGTGCATAGGGAAGTTCTTGAAAAATCCCTACATACAAGCAATGTTCCAAAGGACAAAGGTGTAGACAAATTATAGGCAATGGTCAATCACATATCAACTCCCCATTACCTCTCTTTTTCAGAAGAGAATGATAAATATTTGAATCATCCCCATAATCAGCCCCTTCACGTTGAGGTTTTTATCCATAAACACCATGTAAAATGTGTATTGATAGATGGAGGCATGGGTTTGAATATATGCACCCTCAACCTGGTCAAAGCATTGGGATTTTCAGAACACACAATTGATCCAAGGAGTAAGATAACCATTAATTCCTATGATGAGGAGGAAAGGTCATCCAAAGGACTAGTTGTTTTACCAATATGAATAGGACCAATAGAATGATATGTGATCTGTCAAGTTCTTGATCTACCATAGGATTATAACATACTACTAGGGAGACCCTAGATACATGAAATGCAAGCGGTACCATCTAATTATCACCAATGTATCAAATTCCCACACAATGGTTGTAAGTAACAATTCCTGCAGATTCAAGCTACACTTGCAAAAAAATCAAGATAAATAGTATGGGTCCTCACAATAAGGAAGCTCCAAAAGAGTTCCTAGCTGAAACCTCCAAAGACATGGTGATGAGAAGCTTATGAAAAATGTTAAAACTTGAAGAAATTAGCATGGGGGAATACAAATTGGATACAACGCCATCATTGGCTACTATTCCCAAATCTCCAAGATCATATGGAAGACCCCCCCATCCTTTACACCTTCCACATCAAAAGAAAGAGCTATTCATGAACCAACTAGTATGGTTAGAGCCACAATCTCTCAAGAGGAAGAAAAGGAAGACAAAGCAGTCTTGGCATGGCTATATAAAGAGGAAAAGGGAGAAAATGAAATAAACTGTTAGTAATAACTGAGAAGGGGGGAGGGGGGATGATTTAGTGGCCTCAAAAATATTCCAATTAATCAACCCAAAAATTGAGTACCGCCATATTAAGCCTCTAGTTATCTTCAATCCTATAAGATGAATGACTTCAAATATACTTATCAAAGTAATACTTCTCGAAATGCTTTGTTAGACCTTATTCTGTATGTTTACCGAATAGCAGTCTTTCAATTTACCGAAAAATAGTAAATTACTTAGAGTATACCAATCAATCCAGAGTAGCTGTGTAATGCAAAACACTAAAGTAATGACTCATAAATACATTAACACATTAATTTTTAATGTGGAAACCCTGTTAAGGGAAAAACCACTTGGGACCGGTAACCCAAATTTTTCACTCTTCTGAAGTGAGCTCGGTGAAGAGCCAACCCTGTTAAAGGTTAAAAACACACTATTAGGTGTGACCTTGTTAGAGGATTTAAAAGATTAGTTTGTCACTTGATATCGGGCATTTCTATGCTACCTTTCTTGTCCAAACTCTTTTGGTTTGTCAAATGGTATCTGGCATCTCATGCTATCTTCATGATCAAACTTTTTGATACTCCTTGAGATGTATCTCAATATAGAAAGGATCTTTAAATCATGCTCGATTAAGAGACTTTCTGAATCAATGGTTAACTAAAAAAATATGATCTGTTCACATATACAACTTCTACTTGCAGATTTTTAGATATATTGTAAGCTCATAAAACCAATCTGATCAATATATCTTTTCAATACCTTTGCTCCACTTTTTTTCTGCTCGGTGATGCTATACTCTATTGCTTAGTGTATGCAGAATTATTTATCTCTTTCCTCAGCTTGATTGATCAGGAATGTATGAAGTTGTTCTTCATCATTTTCTCTCTAGCATCCTCTTTTTCATTCACTCCCCTTAATTCGTAATGAATTAAGTTGTCTCTTTATAGACATGATGATGGGGAGCTCCTCTCCTAGAGCCTTCTAGCTCTCTCCAAGACCTTCACTTGGTCTTTCTTATGGTCTCTTTCTCTACCCTAACTAGAGGATTCTTTCCTTATCCCCTAACTCCCTAGGAACTTCCCACCAACTTCATAATCCTCTCTATTCTCTCCTCCATAGCTTTCTTGCATCCATGGCTTCGCTAGCCTTCTGCCACTCCAATGGTGTTAGCTTCTCAAGGATTGATTTCCCAACTCCCCTTAGGTATAATCCACCCTTTGTGGATTCAATTTTGTGAAATCTTCGCTCATTTTCCAATCAAGTTCCAAAATCAAGTCTTCTAGGCCTTGTAGCCTTTTTAGGCCTATTAGCCCTCCTAATCACTGAAAATGTGATTTTCTTCCTAAAACCCCTGAACAACCCTAGAAAAAAATTTCATATTATTTGTGGGTTTTTCTTCCCCTTTAATATTTTCTAGGTCTCTAGGCTCAACTCTGTCCGTACATTGGACTTCTACCAAACCCCTAAAAATAAGGGTTTCTAGGGCATAAAGATTGGTCTGGTTTCTTGATATTCTTCCACTAATCTAATGAGCTCCTCAGAACTCCTCCTTCCATAAAAATTTTTGAACCTCATGCCACTACACTCCTCTATCACTGATTGGCACATACCAATCAACTTACAACCTCCATTATTGTTGCACTGCTCAGTCACCCTAGCTAGAATAGCTAGTACTCGCCTAGGGCCTGATTGTTTTAAAGCTTCCCCTACACACACACACACACTCCACAAGCCATATGTAAAAATTATATACAAGGCTCTAATGGTTTCCAAGTGGTCATGGAGTTTGAACCATGGGAACACCAAAGAAACCCATTCTTTACATGACTGGACCAAAACTGGCCAGTGAACTCACAGAAAACAAGAAATTAAAAAAAATTAAACATAAAGTACAATCTACTAAAATAATTCCACAAAGATCTTAGAAATTACATTTTAGACACTATCCATTCGTTAATTTAATCCATTCAATCCAATAAAGTGATGGATGATGTATCTATAACTTAATTACACTGTAACTTGCTTCTTCTCAAACACCAGTCCATACACAATCACATCTAACTATCATATTAGGGTTGGAAACACCTTATATACCTCTATCCCACATGTTTAGACCCTCTAGTCAGGATATCGGCACCATAAGTGCCGATTCCTAAAAACTAGGAAATGTTGTCATGAAAACTTTAAAAGTTATCATGACAACTTTGACAACTTTTTGTCAAAATGACAATTTTCTCATTTTGAGAGTCCTAATTGGTTCCAAACCTTACCAATTGAACTCAAATGAATAGAAAAAAATAAAACCTTAAAAATCTTCCCACTTTGGGACTTTGGTCAACCCTTTGATTTTTGAGTTGACTACTAGGTACTAGACCCCTAGAATCAACTAGACTTAACAACATCAAACCCTAACCTTTCCTAACACTAACCACACTTCAAAAAATAGTAGGCACTTTATAAATTAGTCCTTATTCATGTATGGTTGGCCAAAACAACCTACAAGCCAAAACTGATTAAAGATCTTACAAAATACCTTAGGGTGCTCCTGCACCATCCTCCCCCTGCAACAAGAAAGTCAAGGTACCTTTGGTGTCAGGAACTCCTCACTGATTCCATACTTCTTGAAGTCACTCTTAGCTATCCAAGTGGATTTTGACTTTGGCTGCTGTCTCCACTTCACTAGATGTTCCATATAGACTTTGTGTCGTGTCTTCTTATTTACTCTTGAATCCAATATCTTCTCCACTTGTGGATTGACTTGTTCCAGTGTCCTGAACTCTCCCATGTCCTTATGCACCTCTGTACTGTATTGCAACTCATCCATCTCTGGCCCCTTATACTTGATGAAATCTTTCACATTGAAGATTGGAGAAATTGACATCTCCTTGGGCAACTCCACCTTATAAGCATTAGGCCCATACTTAGCCAATATCTTGCAAGGTACAATTCTTTTCATTTGTAGTTTACTAGGTATCCACTTTTGTAATCTTTCCTTATTCAGGGACACCATTACTAACTCTCCCACTTCAAACTACAAATCTCTTCTTCCATCATCTCTTTTAGCCTTCAAATTCTGATTGGCCTCCATCAAGGTCCTCTTTACCTGTTCATGGAGTTCCCTCATTGATTGGGGAAAGTCATCAGCATGCCCACTAACTCCCTCATATCCTTTGCAGTCTCTGAGCTCCATCACACCCCTTGGATGTGCCCCATACACAATCTCAAATGGAATTTTTTCTGTAGTCCTATTTGTACTATCATTATAGGCAAATTATGCCTGTGGAATAACTTACTCCCATCCTGGTCCATATTCTTTTGTCAGACATCTGAGAAAGTTCCCAAGAACTCTATTGATTTCTTTAGTTTTCCCATCCATTTGAGGATGATAGGCAGATCCATGAGACAAATTTGTGCCTAGTCTCTTCCATAGGGTCTTCCAAAAGTGACCCATGAACTTCACATCCCTGTCTGCAACAATGCTCATTGGTAGGCCATGAATCCTCACTACTTCTTTGAAAAACAAGTAGGCAATATGGCTGGCATCATGTGTTGTTTTGCATGGTATGAAGTGGCTCATTTTACTAAACCTGTCTACCACTACAAATACACTATCTAAACCAGTTGGAGTCCTAGGTAGCCCCACTATGAAGTCCATACTTATGCACTCCCAAGGTCTACTTGGGATGGGTAATGGCTGGTAAAGTCTTGCATTTGATGAAGTGCCTTTAGCCTTCTAACATATGCCGCACTGCTCCACATATCTTCTCACTTCCTTCTGCATCTTTGGCCACCAATAGAACCTTTCCACTAGGTCCAATGTTTTATTTAATCTAAAGTGTCCACTTAGGCTTCCATTATGCTTTTCCTGTATGAGGTTCTCCCTCATTGATTCTTTTGGAACACAAATTTTCTTGCCTTTGAATAGCAACCCATTCTGCAATGTATACTCTACAAAATCACTATGAAAGTGATTCTTAAAATTCTAACACACCTTGTATACCTCTGAGAAATATGTATCTCCCTCATATAGGTCCTTAAAACCTTCAACTCTTGTACTTTGCAACTGAATCTCTTGGATGGTGAGTAGTCTTCTACTAAGAGCATCTACAACTTTTTTTTGCACCCCCTTCTTATATTTTATGGTAAAAGTGTAATACTGTAGGAATTCCATCCACTTGATGTGTCTCAAGCTAAGCTTGTCTTGAGTATTTATGTAACTCACTACTTGGTTGTCTGTGAAGACAACAAACTCTTTAGGCAATAGATAATGCCTCCACTTCTTTAAGGCTTGCACAAGAGCATATAGCTCCAAGTCATAGGAAGATTACCTAGACTTAGCCTCATTTAGTCTTTCACTGAAAAAGGCCATAGGCCTGCCTTCTTGGCTCATGACAACTCCTACTGCAATGTTGCTTGCATCACACTCAACAATGAGTTTTTTGTCAAAACTAGGTAAAAACAATATAGACTGAGTAGCCACTTCCTTCTTCAACCTCTCAAACCCCTCATTAGCTTCCTTGGTCCACACAAACTTTGTTTTCAATCCTCCTTTTATAGTCTCTAGGACTGGAGCACAAATCTCACTGAATCTCCTAATGAACTTCCTATAGAATTGGGCTAACCCATGGAAGCTCCTAATTTCTGTCCCTATCTTAGGAGTAGGCCAGTTCAAGATAGCCTCTACTTTCTCTTTATCCATTTTCAAGTCACCTTTGGAAACTACAAATCCAAGGTAGACTAATTCTTCTTTCATGAACTCACACTTCTCAAGGTTTATGGTGAGTTTCTCCTCTTGCAACTTCTTCAACACTAACTCCAAGTGTTTCATATGATCCTCTTTGTTTTTACTGAATATGAGCATGTCATCTAAATAGAAAACTACAAAAACTCCTATATAGTCCTTCAAGAATTCATTCATCACCCTCATAAAGGTGCTTGGTGCATTGGTAAGCCCAAAGGGCATAACTAACCATTCATACAACCCCTTTGTAGTCTTAAATGCAGACTTCCACTCATCACCCTCTTTCATCCTAATTTGATAGTACCCACTCTTTAAATCAATTTTAGAGAAGTACTTAGCACCCCCCAAGCAATCCATCAAGTCTTCTATTCTAGGAATTGGAAATCTATACCTGATAGTTATTCTATTTATTTCCCTAGAATTTGTACACATTCTCCACTTACCTCCCTTCTTAGGATCCAACACCACTACGACATCACAAGGGCTGATGCTTTTCCTAATCAATCCTTGATCCAAAAACTTTTGCACCTACCTGGATATCTCCTTGTTTTTCTCTAGTTTCATCTTGTATGGAGCTTTTTTTGGAAAGGATGCTCCTAGTATGAATTCTATCTGATGACTTATCTCCCTCTTTGGTGGTAGTGAAGCTAGTGTACCCTCATGAATTATGTCTTTGAACTGATCCAATAGTTCTCTCACCTCTTTTATCATAGGTGCTTGCTTATGAGTCTCCTCCTCCTTTGGCTTTAACAAGATTGCATAGCCAACTTCTGAATCTTTCATATCCCTTAGGAATTCTTTTACATTCATCAACATGGCACTAGATTCTGCCTTCTCCACTATGTCCTCTTCTATCAAAGACTAGATTATGAAAGTTACCCCATTTTTCTTGAAGGATTACTTGTTATCCTTCCCATTATGGATAGCTTCTCTGTCATACTACCATGGTCTACCAAGAAATAGATGGAAAGCATCCATTGGAAACACATCACATAGTATCCTATCCTGATACTTTCCAATGGAAAATTCTACCCACACTTGTTCATTCACCAAGATGTTTTGACCCTTATTCAACCATGTAAATTTATATGGACACACATGTGGGATTTTGGTGAGTTTCAACTTCTCTACTGCCTCCTCAGATATGACATTATCTGTTGACCCTGAATCAATGATTACTTTGCACACTTTCCCCAATATCTTGCACTTCACTCTAAAAAGATCCCTCCTCCGCGTGTGGTCATCTTTGGTGGGTGTCTTGATTAGGATCCTTCTCAACACAAGGTGTTCTCCTTTCTCTGAATCTAGACTCACCTCTCACTATTTAGAGAAATCTTCTTCTTGGACATAAGATATCTTCTTCTCCCCTTATGAGGATGTTGGTTTATCTGGACACCTATATGTAGGATGCCCCATCTGGCCACAATTGTAACATTTCATGGAAGAAAAGTGAGAGCTTCTCCCAAAACCTCCTAATCTTCCTCTTCCACTGTTATAAGAACTTCTTCCTCTGTCATTGTATCCACCCCTACTACTTGTTTCTTGTCCTTGCTCTGAATTTTTGGAGTCACTTTTTCCTCTACTGTCACTGCCTCTTCCACTTGAACCTCCTCTATGACCACTGCTATTTTCTCTACCCCTTCCTCTATTTCTAGAACTAGAATCTTGCTTCTTTTTTATTTTCTCTTCCACTTTCAAAGACATTTGAAAACAACTATGAATAGAAATCAGGGTAAAGAGACTAAGTTCTTCTTGAATGTTCCACCTTAATCCATTAAGGTATCTTGCAACTTTGATGCTCTCTGTCTCCTGGATTCTTGATCTAAGACAAAGTTTTTGAAACTCCTTGGTATAGGCTGACACATCTAGGTCTTTTTTCCTAAGGTTCTGCCTCTTCTTATGCAGTTGTATATCATATTATTTTGGAAGGTAATTCTCCTTTACCTTTGCAACCATTGTCTTCCAATTTAATATGGGATTCTTGGCCTCTTTCTCTCTTTCCTCTTGCATGAACTTCCACCATGTAAGTGCTTTCCCTCTTAGCCTTGATTTGGCTATCTTCACCTTTTGTGCTTCTGTAATCCCATCACACTCGAAGAAATTCTCCATCCCTTCAAGCCATTCCATAACCATTTTAGTGTCCATCTTACTAGAGAATACTAGTATTCCTTCTAGAGCCTTCCCACCCAATGCCTTGAGTACTTTGAGGAATGTTTCCTCAGGTAGAAGAGGATCAGGCTCTAGTTATACTTCCTCTTCTAATGGAGACTTTCCTCTATCTATCCCTCCATGCACTTCTTCTCTCAATTTTTTGGCTGTCTCTACAGCCTCTGCCATCTTAATCCTCATTTCCTCCATTGATTCTTCAAGAAGCTTATTCTTGATTTGTTACTCTGACAAATCCTTGGCCAATTCTGCAATGGTCACCATGATGTTCTCACCTATGGATTTACTCCACTCTGTCATGCACTAACTTCCACTCCCAAGCCTTTCAATGGCTCTGATACCAATTTTATGGGGAGATCCTCTCCTATAGCCTTCTAGCTCTCTCAAAGACCTTCACTTGGTCTTTCTCTACCCTAACTAGAGGATTCTTTCCTTATCCCCTAACTCCCTAGGAACTTCCCACCAACTTCAAACTCCTCTCTATTCTCTCCTCCATAGCTTTCTTGCATCCATGGCTTCACTAGCTTTCTGCCACTCCAATGGTGTCATCTTCTCAAGGATTGATTTCCCAACTCTCCTTAGGTCTAATCCACCCTTTGTGGATTCAATTTTGTGAAGTCTTCACTCATTTTCCAATCAAGCTCCAAAATCAAGTCTTCTAGGCCTTGTAGCTTTTTTAGGCCTATTAGCCCTCCTAATCACTGAAAATGTGATTTTCTTCCTAAAATACCTTAACAAACCTAGAAAAAAAGTTCATATTCTTTGTGGGTTTTTCTTCCCCTTTAATATTTTCTAGGTCTCTAGGCTCAACTCTGTCCGTACATTGGACTTCTACCAAACCCTTAAAAACAAAGGTTTCTAGGGCATGAAGACTGGTCTGGTTTCTTGATCTTCTTCCACTAATCTAATGAGCTCCTCAAAACTCCTCCTTCCTTCAAAAGGTCTGTACCTCATTCCCCTACACTCCTCTATCACTGATTGGCACATACCAATCAACTTGCAACCTACATTGTTGCTGCACTGCTCAGTCACCCTAGCCAGAATGGCTAGTACTCGCCTAGGTTTTGATTGTTTTCAAGCTTCCCATGAACACACACACTCCAAAAGACATATGTACAAATTATATACAAGTCTCTAATGGTTTCCAAGTGGTCATGGAGTTTGAACCATAAGAACACCAAAGAAACCCATTCTTTACATGACTGGACCAAAACTAGCCAGTGAACTCACAGAAAATGAGAATTTAAATAAAAATTAACCAGAAAGTAAAATCTACTAAAATAATGCCATAGAGATCTTATAAATTACATTTCAGACACTATCCATTTGTTAATTTAATCCATTCAATCCAATAAAGTGATGGATGATGGCTCTGTAACTTAATTACACTGTAAATTGCTTGTTCTCAAACACCAGTCCATACACAATCACATCTAACTGTCAGATTAGGGTTGGAAATACCTTATATAACTCTATCCCACATGTTTAGACCCTTTGGTCAGGATTTGGGCACCATAAGTGCCGATTCCTAAAAACTAGGAAATGTTGTCATGACAACTTTGACAACTTTTTGTCAAAATGACAATTTTCTCATTTTGAGCCCTAATTGGTTCCAAACCTTACCAATTGAACTCAAATGACTAGACAACAATAAAACCTTAAAAATATTCCCACTTTGGGACTTTGGTCAACCCTTTTACTTTTGAGTTGACTACTAGATTCTAGACCCCTAGAATCAACTAGACTTAACAACATCAAACCCTAACCTTTTCTAAAACTAACCACACTTCAAAAAACACTAGGGACTTTATAAATCAGTCCTTATTCATGGATGGTTGGCCAAACCAACCTACAAAACCAAAACTGATTAAAGATCTTACAAAAGACCCTAGGGTGCTCCTCTACCACATGATATCACCATTTTTAAGTTCTTGACTTTCATGATCTTGGCATGATCCGCAATCTTAGCCAATCTGATTTAAAGAAAAACTGTTGTTTTATCTCGTAGAAATATTCTTTCCAACTAGACAGAACAACTTTAAATCCTTTACTTATCTTTGGCTTTATCTTGTTGATGAAAACAATGATAACTACTAATTAAGTCTATATTTAGCTCTGCTAGTTATATATTTTGTCATTTCTGAACTCTAGTTAACTTCAGTGTTTTAACTCTTTCATAGCTTTGGTCAACACTCCAGTTCTCCTCGGGCTTCTCCGTCGGGGTTGTCTATCCATCGGGGTTGTTTGTCCTTCAGACTTGTCTGTGCGTCAGGTTACACTATGATTCTGGACATCGGGTATTCTTGTGATTCTGCTTGTCAATAATACTTTTCAGGTTCTTTGATCGGGCATCACTGTGTCTTATCTTTAAATGATCTCTGTCTGTCGGGTTCCACTAGCCATCAGTGTTTGAAGTCACTTAGTGAATTCTTTTATTTTATGCATTTTTGAGAGCATAATCTTTATCTCTTTGATTCTCTGAAGTCTTTGACACTTTTATTATTACCGATTAGATTATATCAAGTTGAAATCAATGAAAACACAATACATTAACTGATTTAATGTCTTGCATTATCTTTCTACATTTCAGTGATCAATTTAACATCTTCAAATATTTCAATCAGTTACATGTCATCAATCTCTCCCTTTGGCATTGATGGCAACAGACTATATTATCACACTATATTATAACTAATACAATATGAAATATAATAGTTTCATCAATCTTTCCTATTGTAACTATTACAAATGTCTGGTCTTTCGGTAAGCTCAAATAGATTAGATTTGTTTCTTGCAGAGTGGTTAACTTCAATTTTCTATCCCTTCACTAGATAGATGTAGCAACTTCTTTTTCTATTCTGATATGTGTTTTGCTTTGACTATTCCTCTTCTTAATAATCTCTTTTTCCTTTGACAAAAATGAGTCATCTCTCCCTTTGTGTGTATTCTCTTCCTTCTGTTACTACTCTCCCTTTGATGGATATCTCATATGTAATCAATCTCTCCCTCTGGATAATGATATAATCTCTCCCATATACTGATGGGAATTTCTCTCCCTCCTGCTAATGAGATAATCTCTCCCTTTGACAACAATGCCAAACAATTTTCTTCTATATCATCTTCCATCCTTTTTATAATATATTCCTTGAATTTCCCTATCCATCAGCAATACATTGACTTTGGTGTTTGGTGCAGATTCATACCTTGCTATGTACAAATGTATCTATTGCTATCCATCTCTGTGCTTGCATCAACATGAATGATCTTCAGATTATGTTTAAGTAGATGCAGCCTCCTAGTCAGCTTACTAACTGATAGACAAGGGTTGGACCCCTAGTCTTTGTCTCAGGTACTCAAATGTATCTTTCAGTAATGGCTTGGTGAATATATCAGCTAATTGTTCCATTGATTGAACATATTCCAATATCACCTCCTTTGCTTGCACTTGTTCTCTTAGATAGTGATACTTGATAGCAATATGCTTAGTCTTAGCATGCATGACTGGATTCTTAGAAATGTTAATGGCACTTGTATTATCACATTAGATAATTACTAGTTCAAGAATCTTCATATTCATACCTTCCAACAACTGTTTGATCCATGCAATATTGGAGCAATTTGCAGCAGCATCCACATATTCTGCTTCTGCAGTAGACTGAGAGATGCATCCTTGCTTCTTGTTGATCCATGTGACAAGTCTATCACTCATGACGAATGCTCCTCCAATTGTGCTCTTTCAGTCATCAATGTTTCCATCCTAAACAACATCTGTATAGACTTCTAGCTCAAATTTTCCTTCTCTTTTATACCATAAGCCATAGTCCTCGGTGTTCTTCAGATATCTTAGATTTCTCTTGACAACATTCATATGTGATTCTTTAGGATTAGCAGAGAATCTTGTAACTATTCCAACTGCATGTGCTATATCTGGTCTGGTATGAAAAACATACATTAGTTTGCCAATCATTGATCTATACAAGGTTTGGTTTACCTCATTTGATTTGTCTTCTTTTTTCAGCTTACATCCGGTGGCCATAGGTGTTCCAACTGGTTTGGAATCTTCCATCTTGAATATCTTCAACACTTCCTTGATGTATTTGTACTGAGTGAATATATGTCTGCATCTTGTTGAAGAATCTGTAGACCAAGAAAGAATTTGATTTCCCCAAACATAGACATTTCAAACTCTTTTCTCATTTCATTAGCAAAGGACTTGCATAACATTTCATTTCCCCCAAAAATGATATCATCAACAAAAATTTCAGCAATTAGAATATTACCATCGGTATCTCCTTTTAAGTAAAAATTGCTATTTTCACTTGTTCTTACAAATTTAATGCTAATGAGATAGGAGTGAATTCTTTCATACCAAACTCTAGGTGCTTGTTTCAATCCATAGAAGGCTTTAGGTAGTCTACATACCATGTTTCTCTTGTCTAAATCAACAATCCCTTCTGGTTGTTCAATGTATACCTCTTCTTCCAGTATTCTATTTAGGAATGTAGATTTGACATCGATCTAGTATACCTTGAATCCTTTGAATGCAACATAAGCAAGTAAGATTCTAACTCCTTCTAGTCTAGCAACGGGTGCAAAGGTTTCTCCATAATCAATACCTTCTTCTTGTGCATATCCCTTGCATACTAGCCTTGCTTTGTTTCTTGTGACTTCTCCATTCTCATTCAGCTTGTTTCTGAATATCCATTTGGTACCAATGACATTCTTGTCATTTGGTCTTGGTACTAGTGTCCATGTGTTGTTCTTCTCAACCTCTTCTATTTCTTCATTCATATCACTGACCCATTATTCATTCTCAAGTGCAGTATTAACAGATTTAGGCTCAAAATCACAAAGTAAACATCTAATGTTTAGTGACTTAATTCTTGTTCTCTTTCCAGCCTTCTTGTCTCCTATGATTTGATTTTGTGGATGATGTCTTCTGACATACTTGGCAAGTTTTGGTTTAGCTTCATGTTCATCACTCTAATCATCTTCTTTACCTTCATTCTGATCTCCATCGCTTGGAACATTATCTTGAGGATTTTCCTGATTTTTGGTAGTTGCAGCTTGATGCTCAGGTGCAATGTTCTATTGCTCGGGAGTGATACACTATTACTCAGGTAGAGTGTTAGGTTTTGTATAAACAAACCTATTATATTCCTCTGGCTCTTTTCTTCTTTCCTTATCATTCTTTTCTGCAAATTCATTTATTTTCACATTTGCACTCTCAATGATCTTGTTAGATGACTTGTTAAGACATTTATAAGCCTTGTTTTTGGTTGAATACCCTAGAAAGATACCTTCTTCACTTTTGGAGTCAAGTTTTCCATTTCTATCATATTTCAAAATATAATATTGACTGCCAAAGATTCTAAAGTAACTTGCATTGGGTGTATGACCATACCAAAGCTCATAGGGTGTCTTCTTTGTGTCCTTCTTCAATTGTACTCTGTTTAATGTGTAGAAAACAATACTAACAACTTCCCTCCAAAAATTTTGAGTGATGCTCTTCTCAATCATCAATGTTCTTGCATAGTCAACAATTGATCTATTTCTCCTCTCAGCAATTCCATTTTGCTGTGGCGTTCTCAGTGCAAAAACCGGTCTTTTAATTCCATGCTCATTGCAATAGTTAGTGAATTCATCTGAAGTAAATTCCCCTCCTCTATTTGACCTTAAGCATTTCAATTTCTTTTCACTTTGTTTTTCTACCATAGCCATATACAATTTAAACATCTTGAATGCTTCTGATTTATCTTTTAAGAACATAAATGTCATCATTCTAGAATAATCATCAATAAAGAGAATAAAATACCTATCTCCATAGTAACTCTTTGTCCTCATGGGTCCACATAGATCAGTATGGACTAATTCTAGAATTGCATTAGATGTATGGGCTTTACTCTTGAAACTAGACTTTGTCATCTTACCCTTTTGAAAATTCTTGCACATTATATGCTTGGGCTTAGTCATGCTTGGTAAGTCTCTAACATTCCTTTTGTTGCTTATCTTTATCATGTTGTCAAAATTCACATGACACAATATTTTGTTCCACAACCATATGTCTTTGTTTCTAGCCATTAAACAAGTTGTGTTAGTGTCATCAAGACAAAAAAGGTTACCTTTTGTCTGCTCACCAGTTCTGATCAACCTTCCTGATTCATTCAAGATATTTGCCTTTTTATTTATCAAATGCCACTCAGTGACCTGTATTATTCAGCTGTGAAATACTTAATAGATTATAATTCAGTCCTTTTACCCAGTAAGCATTTTAACATTTGATCAGGTTATTCAACATTATGGTTCCTTTACCTTCAACTGGAAAAGGTGTATCATTTCCCATTCTTAATGAACCACCATTATAGTATCGAAAAGTCTCAACCTTTTGTTTATCACCAGTCATATGGTGAGTGCAGCCAATATCTATGATCCAAACATCATTCTTACTAACCTTAGATATGAATGCAATTTCTACATACCTTTCTTCTTCTTCGTCTGAACCATCCTTCATAGCTAAAGATACCATCTCAATGTCTTCTTCTGATTCAGTGTCAATGTCATCAGCTCTGTTCTCAGCTAGGTAACATGATTTCTTCCCTTTTTCCTTGTAGTCTCAGGTATCTCTTTTGTTAGATTGTCGGTTGCTTTGGTAATCTCTGTTATCACCTCTATCAAACTTCTTCTTATATAATGTCATTACTTTTGTCATCTTTTCTTCTGTTTGGGCATCTTGCAACAAAGTGTCCAACCTCTTTACAATTGAAACATACAAGTGGTAATTTACCTTTGTATTTACTTTTGCCTCTCTGCAATCTTCTTGCCATTAGCGCTTCAATCTCATAAAGTCCTTGATCCTCATTATCACTTTCGCTATCATTTCTAATAGCATGTATATGACTTGAATTAATTATTTTCAAAGAAGATATGAATGCAGATTCTATAGATGCTAAGACAATATTATCAAAGTTATTCATCTCAAATGAATCTGTCTACCAATAAGACTATCTAGAGTAACTATATTGTTTGCAACTGCTCTCATTTCTTGAATAGCAGAAACTCTAATAGAATATATAGGTAGTAAGGTTCTTAAGATTTTACTTACCACTGTCTCCTCTTCATGTACACCTTCAACTCCTCAGATAACATTGACTACCTCTTTGATTCTGCATCTATACTTAGTGATATTTTCTCCTTCTTTCATCCTTAGGTCATCAAACCTCCCTCTTAGGCTTTCTGCCTTGGCTCTTAGTACATTAGCATCTCCTCCATGTACCAGCTTTAACTTATCCCACATTTTCTTTGCAGAGGTGCAGGTTTTGACATCTTCAAACTGAGTATCAAAGAGTGATGAGGCAAGTTCTATCATCATTCAATTTTGCTCATGCTTTTCTCTTAATTTCTCGTGAGTGTGAGGTCCTATAGGCAACACATATTTAGTATCAAGGTGTTGAGTAACATCATTACCAATATCTGATAGGTGGAGTCTTATTCTACTTTTCCATGATGAAAATTTGTCTTTATTCAACTTGGGCACATCTCATCTATTCATCTTGTGATCTTTTGCTTGAGCTGTTAAACTCCCTTTCTAAGCACACAATCTCTGATGCCAATTGTTAGTAATAACTAAGAGGGGGGGGGGGGGGGGGAANGGGGGTGAATCAGTGGCATAAAAAATATTCCAATTAATCAACCCGAAAACTGAGTACCCCAATATTAAGCCTCTAGTTATCTTCAATCCTATAAGATGAATGCCTTCAAATATACTTATCAAATTACTCATGCTCAAAATGCTTTGTTAAACCTTATTGTGTATGTTTACCAAATATTAGTCTTTCAATTTATCAAAAAATAGTAAATTACTTAGAGTATACCGATCAATCTAGATTAGCTATGTGTAATGTAAAACACTAAAATAATGACTCATAAACACATTAACACATGAATTTTTAACGTGAAAACCCTTTTAAGGGAAAAACAACTTGGGACTGGTAACCCAAAATTTTCACTCTTTTGAAGTAAGCCCAATGAAGAGCCAACCTTCTAAAAGGTTACAAACACACCGTTAGATGTGACCTTTTTAGAGGATTTAAAAGATTAGTTTGTCACTTGATATCAGGAATTTCTACGCTACTTTCCTTGTCCAAACTCTTTTGGTTTGTCAAATGGTATCTGGCATCTCATGCTATCTTCATTATCAAACTTTTTGATACTCCTTGGGATGTATCTCAATATAGAAAGGATCTTTAAATCCTGCTCGGTTAAGAGACTTTCTGAATCAATGGTTAAACTGAAACAGTATGATCAGTTCACATATACAACTTATACTTGTAGATTTTTAGATCTATTGTAAGCTCATAAAACCAATCTGATCAATATATCTTTTCAATACCTTTTCTCCACTTTTGTTCTTCTCAGTGATGCTATGCTTTGTTGCTCGGTGTCTACAAAAATCATTAGCTCTTTCCTTAGCTTGATTGATCAGGACTGTTAGCACTTTTTCTTGCAACACTTACCTAATGATGACAGTATACCTTGTATACTTGAATGCAACCTCTTTTTAGGAAATAGAAAGGCTAATTACTAAGGATTGGATAATATCCTTCTTCATTTTTGAGCTCCACAGACTCAGGCAGGTTTTACCTTTTAATGATTACTGATATTTCAGCCTATGTATTTGGTGGATTGTTTCATTCATTAATTATGTACCCAAAACCTCACTGTAACAACTTATAGAATACTTTAGAGATTGCAATGATTAATTTAAAATAGAGTACTATAAGCCAGGCTATGGTTTTGAGAATATGAACCAATGAGACAAGGATTTGCATCCTTCTTCCTTTTTTCTTTAGGAGGGATAACCTAATGATTCACTCTCTAAAAAGTCAACAAAATGGACAATATCCTCCTGATATAAGTCCTTGATGAGTTCAGATCCTTTGTTTAAGTAACATATGTGTTTTAATTGAAATAATTTTAAATAGTTTTGAAAACTTGGATGATGATAGATTATCAGACCAAGACCTAAATCAGTGCCTATCCTTTGGGTTACAGAGTCAAAAGCTTAAAGTCTCACAAAAACAAAATACTGTGAGATGCCTTACAACCTACATGAAATTAGGATAAGTTGCCTTACAAATTATCTAATTACCTCTAAAATAATGTATCAAATCTTCAAATACTGATATGCTTCCCAAAACTACTCACAAAACTTAGTTCTTTACATGAAAGAAACTTGTAAGTCATTAAATAGTCACTTTGTAACCAAAATGATTCAGAGTGCCTTACAATCTTAAGCATAAAAAAGCATACACAGAAAATAAAGAGACAACAATAAAGAAGAGTAAAATTGCACCGTATTTTATTGATGTAATCCTTCTTTCATACATGAAAAAAGCTTTGAAGCTTGAAAGAACACAGGCACAAATTTAGAAAGACTGATTTTACAATATATTTCATCCTCTTTTAAAATACAACTCTCTTCTATATATATAGGTCTTCAACCATCTTGGAATCCCTTTCAAAAGGATGCTACAAGCTCCGGATGGTCTCAGAAAACCTAACCCTAAAACTACAGAAGAGACAAAAAAAGAAAGAGAGAGAAGAAGTGGTGGAATGACCAAGTCAAAAGTTGAAAATAGATATTCTTTGTTCTTCTCCCGATCTGGCAAATTTATTTTGATAGTAAACATGGTAACTGGTAGTATTGATGTCGAGTCTAGATGACTGTGCTTACATATTCACCTACACTTTCCTTTTGCAATAACTGACCTCTTTATTTTCAATAGTGTGGCGCCAAGTATTCACCTTTACTCATCATCCAAGATTTCTTCTTCAACTACTGGCTTCTTTCTCTTGGGCGTGGTCATCAATTCTCATACTTTCACTTCATCATTTGATGGCCACTTGAAGTCTTGAGTACTTTGTATTTGTACTTTTTGCCTATCCCATCTAGCATTAGTGATGTTATTTACATCTACTAGAAACTTGTTGATGTCAGTTTCTACCTTGAAAGCTTCATCCAATATCTTATTGAATCCTTCTATATCCACATCTATTCCCAAAATAAATGCCTCATCACTAGGTATTTTACTATCAAATTCATTCCTCCACGCATCTAAGGCCTTTACTTGATCATCATCTCTCCTTAAGGAAGGAATAAATCTATTAAAGTCATGAGAAAAGAGGCTTAATTTTACCTCTATTTGATTCAATTTGCCTTTAAAGAATGAGAGAACAATATTGACCCTTTTGATCTCATCTTCAACTTCTGTCACTATCTCTGGCAAATCTGATCTTAGGGCTTGCAAAGATGCTAGCTTTTCAAACAATTGTACCCTAGTAGACCATTTACTAAAATAGGGGTTTAAGATAGCCAGATGCCCCATCACCTCTGTATGCAAAGATGACAACTTATTATAGGCATTAAGTACAACATCAGTCTTATCTTTTAGAATTTCAATTCTATGTTCTATCACACCACTTAATGCTCTCAAAGCAATTGCATTTCCTTTCTCTCCCTCAACCACCTCTTCAAACTTTGCCTTGTCTTCAATTTGTAGGGGCTGTGGTTACATAGGCACATATATCACCTCAGGATTTTCTTCCAATTCTTTCATCAATATTTTTATTACCAGATCTTGTTGGTGTACTTTTATACGGCACAATTCTTGATCTTTTACCAATGCACTTGTCTCTTCTAACAATGTGCTACACTTATCAGACAACTGTTTAGTTTTGTCCTCATTTAAGTGAGCCCAGTGTGTCATGATTTGGGATATTTCCAAATCCCCTGTATTCTGTATTGTCCACACCATCTGACTACCAACCATATTCTCTTGGATGTTCACCACTTGGGGCTTTTGATCCTTTGGGCATAGGCTCCACATTGCAAAAGCTTGAGACTTTGGGCTATACCCAAATCCTTTAATTACATCACCCATCTGAACTTCACTGGCCATTTTGAGATCTGGCTATTTTCTAATCTAGTCAATTATGAAGGCAGATGCCAAATCCCATCCCTCATCCAATAATATACCACTACCTAGCAGCAATTTCCTGGCCTCCTCAGGTGAAATGTCCTCCCCTTCAGGATCATAAGAATGCAGAGCTACTAAAGCATAATTTTTTATGGTCTCCTTACCATCAACTGTTAGTTGAGCTCTTATCTGCTCTTTCTTATACCATCTCAGGAAGTCTTTAAACTCCTCAGTTTTGACAAAGTTGTCATGATTCAAAAATTCCTGCTGATGGATTAGTCTTTCATCAACACAGGCCTTAAGAGAAAATTCAACCTCCTCCTCTAAATCAGGCTGTTTCTTCTTGCCCTCCCTAATTGATTTCCTTAGGTTATGATCATATAACCTATTGCCAGGTACTAGGGCTTTAGCCTTATCCCTTTTCTTATTTTTCCCTTCAATTAAAGGTTGACCTATTTCTAATTTCTACCTCTTAGCAGTAGGCTCTTCTACATCATCAGGTTGAGTCACCATTGTCAAATCAACAATTCTGCCCTCTGTTCCCTGCAACTGTGGCACTTCAACAATATTTTGCTATGGTGGAACATATCTAGTAAGACGTGCATGATCATTGTCACTACTACTATCATATTCAGATTCTGAGTGATCTGGCCCTTGGGCACCTTTCTTGTCAAAAACAGTCTCAAGCTGTTCTGTAAGCACATAATAATTGTCTATCATGGCCTTAATCTTGTCAAAATATGCGAGATTAGGGTAAAAACCCCCAAAAGCCATCCCATTTCTCTTGATTTGTCTTTCAAGATTTAACAACTCTTGAATCCTAATTCTTCTTGTGTGAATGTCATCTTCATCCAGAATGTTCCTTGTTGCATCTTCCTCTATGCATTCACAGTGAACATTGGTATTGGGGATTGTAGGAGTATACAATTTTCTCACCCCTGCCATGAAACCTTCTGGGTCAATATATCTATAAGGGGATACCCCAATTCTGCATCCTTCCAACCACTGGCCCACTGCATCAATAGCACCTTTGCCAATTGTAAAATTAAAAATTCTGAATTGCTTAGGGGTCAAAGTCCCCTTCTTGTGTGGTGCAAAATGCTCATTGTCTTTCAACAATAGCTATCATATAAAATCCATTGCAGCCACTCTTGCTGGTACATAGGAGGGTAAGAGATGAGGTGGGTGAATACACCCATATACCCTGATAATAGTATAATTTTCTTCCAAGACGAAATCACCCCAATTATGTTTTCCTTCCCACTTATCAGTGTAATCACATGGCCTAAGCAGTTGCATAATTTTTAGTGGGGCTCTTGTTTTGCTAATGCCTAGACTTTGTACTATTGAATATACAATCCAATTCTGAAAAGCACAATAATCACAGTCCTTAGACGTGTAATTCCAAACCCTCACTGAAAATTGGATAGGATTTGGTCCTTCCTAGTAAAACCTCTGAGGGGCCAAATTGTCCACATCCATGATTACAAAATTAAAGTGCAATAGGAGATGCAAAATTAAAGTGCACCTCCTATAGATCCAGCACCATCATCAAAATGCCCATATTGATTTTCTCTGCTTCTCCATCTATCTCTAGCACTCTACATAGGGCATAGGAGACATACTTAATGTAGAAGTGTAAATCCTTGTAGTAATATGGGCTTGTCCTAGACATAGGATCTAAATACTTCCTCACTTTCTTCAACATATGTTTCTGCAACTGGCCTCTAGCAATTCCAGGCTTCAAACTATATCTTTGTGCCTGCTTTGTCATGTCAATTCTGGTAGACATAGTGCTATATAAGCCAAAGGCTTGCATGAAATAATTTCTATTTAGTTTCAGTAGGGCAGTGCCATCATTCCTTTTAATAATTTTAGAAAAAAATGTCATAATGACTGGCAAGATCTAGGAACAAGTCTACATCTACTTAGACATCAGGAATAATTAATCTAGCTAAACCACAAGTCCAAGGGTTTGACACTGGGATAGATTTATCAGAATTGTTATAAAATTAATTGAAAAGTGAAAAACCTGTTGTCCCCGAAGTGTTAGCATCTCGTATATCACGATAATCATCTATGAGCACACTGGCATTTTCTCTTTTGTTTTGAGTCGAACCAGGAAGCAGTATGAGGAATTCATCAGAATAATTTGTTTTTCCCTTGGCCTCTTCTTCTACCTTTTCACTTCTACCATTGGTCGAAGCTACACTGACTGCTTTGCTCATGTTTACCATGCTTGAATATCCTTTTCTTTACCGATATTGAAAAAAATCTGCCACTGAGATTCACCTACTCCCCTGTGCACAATTCTCAGGAAAAAATGAGTTTTAAGCAACAGAAAACCCTGCAATTCCGATTTTTCTCTGTTTCAAAATACTTAGCTCTTCTTCATTTTGAAATTCTAGAAGCAAGATGAATGCAAATGAATACAAAATCAGCCCCTTATAGTAACCGTTCAAAGTACACAACTCATAATTTGGAGAACATCAATTCTGTCTTTAATTCAACATACTGCGAACTTGATTGAAAACCTAGCCGTAGTTACATGAGTGTGACAGGAAATCAAATTCGTAAAATTGAATCCTTAGAAAAACCTTACGAAATTCAAATGAGATGACATGTCTTCCAGTGATTGGCTAACTGTCATACATCTCAGCTACCCTTTTTTGCACAGTAATCAAAATCTAAGCCTGTCATTGGTCGATGAGTGATTCACACTGTCATATCAGATACTGCCACCTTTTCTTAATATTTGGTATCAAGTGACTATGCGACTGCATATAATTTCTTTGTCACTGACCCCAGTCTTTAACCCATGATTTCTATGGAGACACAGTGACTATACAACTTTCCTTACCTTCATTAACCAAATTTATCATTTGATGATCACGCGACAATGAAGCAATCAAAGTCACCAATGGTTAGCACTAACTCACATCCTTTTTGGAGACTATGCAACTAACCATCACTTTTACCTTTCATGGTTATCTCTGAGTCGCCAAATGTTTTCTTTCCTTTGCAAGACCTCGTGACTACCCTTAGTCACCCGATCACAAAATACAAATGCTAA
Organism: Thuja plicata; assembly: GCA_018584345.1. Classification (NCBI taxonomy): domain Eukaryota; kingdom Viridiplantae; phylum Streptophyta; class Pinopsida; order Cupressales; family Cupressaceae; genus Thuja; species Thuja plicata. Next base: position 311,742 of record MU219666.1, on the reverse strand, counting down.
ATGTCAAAACCTTTTGAGACAATGCGATAGGTACTATGCCCTTTACTTCATTTGACAACCTCGTGACATACCCTTAACCGCTGAGTCGCGAGGAATTTTCCCTTTGGGCTCTCTTATTCTTAGACTTGGCGACCGTCGTAGGATCTTTTAATCATTTCATCTGACGGTTGCCACGCGATTGCCAAGTAATCCACTATACCCTTAAAATCTTCAAAGACTTCAGGACAATTAGAAGCCCTTAATGAGTCTCGTAGTCACTGAATAAGTTTTTACCTTTTGGAAATCATGCGATAAGTCTTTTGAAATCCACTTACCTTTTGACACATGTCTCATCACATAATGGAAAGTTGAGTCATCTCCTGAATCTGGGGAAAACCCGACTGTGCTTTATCCAAATCGCATATGGTTAGTCACAAGGTCTCAGAAACTTTAACTTTACTAACATCCATTCTAGAGACTGCACGACTAAATCCTTGCATAACTTACTTAACATTAGACCCATGAAGCGATTATGCGACATAAAGAGATCGTGATGTCTTGTGATAAACCCTTAACTGCTGATAATTTCCTGTGACATCACGACCTGTCTGTGGGTCCCTTCATATATTGCTAATCTATTCAGTGATTCCATGACTACGCGATACAAACTAAATCGTGAAGTCTGGGAATACCAAAGGAATATTCTAATGTTGAATGAGACTATGCGATACAAGCTAATCACCAAGTCTAGTAGAAAAAGGGAATATGCCATTCAAGTTATGTGACTAAGCGATCAGAATGTAACACATGACTTAAGTGAAACAAAAAGGTAATAGTGAAACATAAGCAAAAAAGACCTTAGGGTTTATTTTCAATTTGGAACACCAAAGAAGACCTAGGGTTTTAAGGTTTTTGCACATTCTTATAGACTTAGACTTGAAAACCTAAAAACTTCGATAGGGAAAAGGCATAAGAACTGAGAGACATCTGCTTTAAACATGAAATCAGAGAGAGAAGACCACAAAACTTAGGGAAACAAGCCAAAACCAGGAATAAAACCAACAGTGGCTCTAATGAGGATTGACTAAACAAATTTTATGATGAAGAACCGCATAATCTTTGGTTGCAGACCACCACAAAAAATGGAGCAGAACACCAAAAACAGAAAGGGAAATATTTACAAAACTTACAAACAGGGAAAGGAAAGAGTACATATGATACATGTTTACTTGTGCACTACATTGATTCTTACTTAAAGAAAGGCTTCAAAAATTGCCCATGCACAGGCAACTCAAAACTTTCTCCCTCCATATTTTTCAATAAATATGAGTCTTTGCAAAAATGTTCTGAAATAATATAAGGCCCTAGCCATAAAGACTCAAATTTATTGTGTTTACCTCTGTCCTTTGCCCTTGCATTCCATTGGAGAACTAAGTCACCGGCTTGAAACTTTCTGTTAGTAGCCCTTTTGTCAAAAGAATACTTCATTTTTTGTTGTAACCTTATGTTCTCTCTCTGACTATCTCTCCTTGTTTCATCTAATTCTATCAACTGTATCATCCTGTCTTGCATCTGGTTAGAGACATCTAAATGTTCTTCTTGTATGAATTGGTAAATAGGTAGTAGATTGTTAATTGGCAACCTTGCTTGTAAACCATATACCAATTCAAAAGGGGACTCACCAGTTGCCTTCTTGAGTGTTATCCTATCAGCCCAAAGAGCTAATTTCAATTTTGTGTGCCATGTTTTCTTATTTTGTTCCAAAGTCCTCTTCAGTATCTTCAACATGCTTTTGTTGCTAGACTCAGCTTGTCCATTAGCCTGTGGGTGATATGGGGATGAGTATGATATTATAATCCCATACCATTCATAGAAACTTGTCATTTCTTTTGATATGAAACTCATAGCATTATCCATTACTAATTTACTAGGCACACCAAACCTGGTTAAAATGTTATCCATGAGAAACTCAGTAACCACCTTGCTTGTTTCTCTCCTGGTAGGGATAGCTTCAATCCATTTAGTAAAGTAATCAGTGGCCACCAATATCCAGCTATGCCTTGCACGAGATTTCTGTTGAAGTTCACCAATAAAATCAATCCCCCACATAGCAAAAGGAGCCTCAGTGCTCACTGGATTCAGCAACATAGCACCTGCAAATTTTAATTTGTTGGAAAACCTCTGACATGATTGACATTTCCTGACATGAATATACGTATATTTGAACAAGGTAGGCCAATAATACCCTGACCTCAAAATCTTATGGGTGGTGGTCTTAGCAGAAAAATGACCTCCACATTCCCCTTCATGCATCTCAGTCAGAACTTTCTCAGCTTGGTATTTGTCAATACACAACAATAGTATACCATTCTTATCTTTCCAAAACAAATCTCCTTGGATCAGAATATACCTCTGAGTTTGTAATTTTAGACTACTCTTTTGATTTTCAGACAAATGATCAGGGCACTTAGAATTTTTGAGAAAGAAAACAATATCTGTATAATATGGTTGCCTTTCTATACTAGTAATAGCTTGGTCATGTATTTCAGTCTGATTCAGCTGTACTAAGGCTAGGTTTTCTTCTGTCATAATTTTTTCCAAGCCTTGTCCTCTTATTAGTTTGGTGATATTGATTTCAAGGTTGAACTCTTGAATTCTTGTAATCCACTTACATCTCTTATCAGTAACCTCTGACTGTGTAAGGATATCTTTTACTTCTGAATGAGGAACATAGGCCTACACCTTGGCACAAACCAAGTAGGGCCTAAAAGACTTTACAGCTTTAACCAATGCATAAGCCTAATTTTCCATTATTTCATAGTTAAGCTCTGCAGCCTACAAGGATCTACTATAAAAAGCTATGGGATGTTCAAATCCTTGTTCATCCTTTTGAAGCAATATGGTAGCAATAGTATGAAATGAGGCAAATGAAAACAAAGAGAAAGGCTTAGTGTAATTTCAGGATTTCAAAACTGGAGCCTCTTGCACTGCCTCTTTGATTCTTTCAAATGCTTGCTGAGCTTCTTTATTCCAAAAAAACTTAGCATCTTTCTTTAACAATTTTACAATGGGTTTAACAATTTCTGCAAAATTGACTATAAATATTCTGACAAAATTTATCTTTCCTAAAAAGGATTACACACCTTTCAAATTCTTTGGAGCAATTACTCTTTGAATTGCTTCCACTCTTTCAGGGTCTATCCTTACCCCTTCCCTAGACACTATATGTCCAAGCAACTTCCACTCTTTGACTGCAAAGTTACACTTCTTAGGATTCACCGAAACAGCATATTCCAATGCTTTGTTAAAAATCTTACCCAAGTGGTCACAATGATCAATAGCCCTTTTGGAATATGCAGTCAAGTCATCTTGATAAATAACCATGAATAGATCTATAAATTCCTTGAAAGCAACATCCATGGCTCTCTGAAAAATTGCCCCTGCATTTATTAATCCAAAAGGCATTCTGAAATACACATATGTTCCCCAAGGAGTAGTAAATGCAGTTTTATACTACTTTGCTTCTTTAACTAAAACCTGGTTGTAACTTGAAAAACCATCCATCATGGACAATAATTCACAACCAGTTACCTTATGCAACATTGCTTCCATATTTGGCAATGAATAGTTATCTTTCAGTGAAGCAATATTGAGGTTTCTGAAATCAACACATAGTCTGATGTCACCATTTTTCTTTCTAACTAGCACTAGATTTGATACCCATGTTGAATGTCTAAAAGGCTGGATTATCCCTGCATCTTTGAGTTTCATCAACTCTTACTGCATCTTGGGAGCCAACAAGGGGTTAATAGGCCTCTACTTCTGCTTGAATGGCTTCACATCTAACTTCAAAGGGATTTCATGCTGAAAAAGGTCTTCTCTATATGCTTTCAAGTTGTCATATGACCAAGCAAAGACATGTTTGTATTTTCTCAGTAGCTTGATCAGATTTATTCTTACATGAGAATCCAAGCCCTTCCCAATATAAACTATTTGAGGGTTATTTTTAGATCCTAAGTTTATTTCTTCTAGATCCTCAATATTGGCATTACTCAACTTTGATGTATCATTTTGCTGACTTATAAACAATGCCTCAAGTTCAACCAAACCCCTAGGAATCTGATTAGAACTTAATTGGACAACTTCATTTCCAAAGATATAATATTTTCCATCATCAAGTTCCAGTAAAGAACCACAATCAATACTTTGGTTCTCATAATGATCTAAACATTGCATGAACCTTAAAATATCTTAATCATCCTGGAACACCTGCCAGTTGTATATGTTGTCCAGAACAACTGGTCTTGTTTTGATTTCCAGAATTGATACTCCATGTAAGGTCAAATCATCATTTTTCATAGCCACATTTGCTAGAAAATCAGCCATAATATTTTTTGACCTTTCTAACCAATTTATATTAAAAGCATCAAACATCTCAAGTTGATCCAAAATATCATGTTTGTACATTTTCAGTCTATCATTCTTCACAACATATTTAGATCTGACTTGTGCTACCACCAACTCAGAATCACCATAAACCTTTAAACATTTTATACCATGTTTGATAGCAATTTCAAGTCCTAAGAATAAAGCCTCATACTCTACAGTATTGTTTGTACATTGGAAGGCTAACAGAAATGAGTACTTAAAAGGTGTACCTCATGGAGATATCAACAATACTCCTGCCCCTGATCCTTCTTTAGAGCAAGCACCATAAAAGTACATTTTCCATAATCCATCTTCCTGCAAGATTAAATCTTTATTCAAAGGGTCAGCTTCTTGATCTTTATGTTCATCTTTTTGCATTCTAAAATTTTCCATGTCTATGTCAATGCAACAGTTTACATTAGTATCCTCATATTTTTCTATCATGTGGGGAGTTTGGCTCTCCCTCAAGACATTAACATTTTCTCCAGCAATATTGAAATTAGCACATGATAAATCATTTTGTATACTACCTCCCATTGAAGCACTCCATTTTCTTGATAACAACATGCCATAATGAGGTGGTATGTCAACCACAAGAACATTCATAGTCATCACCACATCAGGGCAAATTGCTAGTCTATAAGGCATAGCCTCAATAGTACCAATTATAGGGGCCTCTCTAGAATCCATAGCTCTACATCTGCCATAAGGTGTATCAACTTGTAGCCCCATTTCCCTCATGATATCAACTGGCATAACTGTATTAGAGGCTCCTGAATCAATCATACAATTCTTGAGCATTTTATCATTAATTATTAATGAGAGAAAAAATGGGTCAACAACTTTTGGAGAAGAAGTTGCATTTAAGAATATTTGAGGAATTTTAGATGTCAACACCTCTAATTCATTTCCCTTGGTAGTTGGCTTCTTAGAAACCTCCATTGGACTCTGAACCTTTACTCTGGGTACACTGTTTAATAATGACATTTCTTTTTCCTTATGTTCCTTGATCCTCATCATTTCTAGAAATGGAACCTTAACTGTCATCTGGGACATGCATTGCCCCATATCTACTGGAGTATATCTAATATTTGAACACTTTGATTTGTCTAAAATAACATCATTTTCCTCATTGTGTTCCTGTTGAACTGACTCTTTCATCCTTTTATTTTCTATCTTTTGAGCAGGAACAATTTTTTCTTGTCTTTTCAACTCTTTCTCTTGTACAACATTTGGCTCTATGGCTTTTGTAATAATCTTGACCTTGTGTTTATTTACACTTTCACTAGGTCCTTCTTTTTTCTGGACATACTTAGTGTCTGCCTTATTTTCCTTTATAAAGACACCTGAAGGTTGGCTACAAGCAACACCTACCACCCTGTTCCTTAAGTGGTAATTGCTTCTAGCTTTATTTACTAACTCTACAGTGATCCTAGCCTTCTCTTCATCTAAAGCTTTCCTTAGAGTGGAACATCCTGACCATCTTGAGCATATCATCTTATACTATCATTAGTTTCATCAATTTCACTATCAGATAAGATCTGTTGGTGATGATTCTCAATCCTCTTTTGTGAGACATAGGAGTATTGATTTTCCTCCTCACTGTTTGAATCAACATCATGGCATGAAAAGGTATTTGTCATACTATGATCACAGTGTTCCCCCTCATATTTTTTTGGCTCCTCACTTGCCCTTAAATCCAAGGAGACAACACAAAATTCAGGGTTATGAGGGGTGTCACAAGCCTCACACCAAGTCTCCTCATTGCAGAAATGGACAAATATTCTATGTAGGGGGTCTGGAGTCTTATTGTCTATTTTTTATTTTTTGGGTGTAACAACAGGCTTTCCATGTTTGAACTGAGTTCCATACAGATGATTTTGCATTCTGTTCTGAGGATTGTAAGTAGTATTTTAAGAAGGTCTTTTATTCTAAGGAGCCCTATATTCTTTATATTCTGGTTCCTTCAGATTGCTCCTACTAAACCTTGCATCATCCCTTCTATTTAACTTACCGGATAATCTTCTATTCATTTCAATATTGACTGCTATTTTATAAGCATCAGTAAGAGTTCTAGGGTTTTTATCTCTTAGAGCATATCCCATCTTGGAATCAAAAGCATTTAAATAATTTGCTAGACATACCTCTTCATCTAGCTTTATCTTCTGGAATAGTTTGTGCATAGCTCTTTGAAACCTTGTGTTAAACTCAGTAACCTCTTCATTGTAATTTTTCTTGATATTATTGAACTCATTCAATAAAAATCCTTTATTTGGTTTGTCTCCATACTGATCTTTAAACAATTCAATCAACTCGTCCATAGAAAAACATAGCCATTAGCAAGGCTTCTAAACCATTCTCTTGCATCCTCAACCAAGGACTAAACAAATAAATTCATTAATACATCCTCATGGGTGATATTCAAGTCATCAAAAAAATCAATGAATTTCCTTAAATGTGTCTCACAAGAAATTACATTATTACCTGCAAAATTTGGGAGCTTTTCTCCTATATCACCCACATCTTTAGGAAAAGCATTAGGGTATCCAGGGATACCAACAAAATCAAATTTCTTGTACCTCTCAGTATGCAGTGCTTTCCTTTGAAAACCATCATCCTCTTTGGAAGTAGGAGCTTTTCCTTTAAAATCTGTAGTATTCTTTGGTCCAGTATGAGAATATTTTGAAGATTGCAAAAAATCTATCTTTTTCTTCATTTCAATTGTGGCAGCTTCCATTTGTGATTTTCCAACATTTTTTCCATAGTTTCCTTTTCAATTCTCAATTTTTCCAAATCAATTTCTAACTTAGACATTTATTCAACCAAAGGCTTCTGAAATTTAGGTTCTTGATCTCTATGTTCACCCATCTTTTGTTTACCCTTATTTATTTGTAAAATAGAAGTTTTATGAGTGAATGGTATTTCCTTGTCCTTCTGAGACCTCTCTGTATCTTTCATAGTTTGGTGTTTTGAAAATATTTTTCTATTGTTATCAAGATCCTTATGATCATTTATTTTCTTTCTCATTTCTCTTTCCTTTTTCATTTGTTGAACTAGGGCAAGCTGCTTCAAAATGAACTTCTCTTCATTTGCTAACATATCAGAAGGGGCATCTTCTGAATCTGAACTAGGTGTAGTAATCTCCTCTCTCTCATTTTAAGTAGAAGTGACTGTGGGTGTTTCCAATACTCTTTCAGCAGCCTCCTCATATTCTGAAGTATCTCCATCATGAGAATGCCGATTAGTATTCATATCTCTCCTGATATTAACCTCTTTACCTTTTAAAGGGGTTTCATCCATATTAACCTTATTTCTCTTTTTCCTCCAAGACACTCCTATCCTTGAGGATGATGTGAGTCCCTCATGTAATACCACTTCAGGATCAGTTCTCACCCTTGACCTAGTATTCATTCTGAAAGACATTTATTTCTTTTGCACTAATCTCAGAGATGTTCCTTTTAGAGTCACCACCCAATAACCTGGGATGAATACCTATCAAGAGGATACCTTAACAATAACCACAAGTATAATTTTTAAACAAGTTAAAATTTTAAGTACCAGAGATTCTGATTACTTGGTCAAGAGATATTCTGCAAATTCTTAACAAAACTTTAAAATCTCTAGAATCCCTAGCGGAGTCGCCAATTTGTTAGCACTTTTTCTTGCAACACTTACCTAATGATGACAGTATACCTTGTATACTTGAATGCAACCTCTTTTTAGGCAAGAGAAAGGCTAATTACTAAGGATTGGATAACATCCTTCTTCAATTTTGAGCTCCACAGACTCAGGCAGGTTTTACCTTTTAAAGATTACTGATATTTTAGCCTATGTATTTGGTGGATTGTTTCATTCACTTATTATGTACCCAAAACCTCACTGTAACAACTTATAGAATACTTTAGAGATTGTGGTTTTGAGAATATGAACCAATGAGACAAGGATTTGCATCCTTCTTCCTTTTGTCTTTAGGAGGGATAACCTAATGATTCACTCTCTAAAGAATCAACAAAATGGACAATATCCTTCTGTTATAAGTCCTTGATGAGTTTAGCTCCTTTGTTTTAGTAACATATGTGTTTTAATTGAAATAATTTTAAATAGTTTTGACAACTTGGATGATGATAGATTATCAGACCAAGACCTAGATCAGTGCCTATCCTTTGGGTTACAGAGTCAAAAGCTTAAAGTCTCACAAAAACAAAACACTGTAAGATGCCTTACAACCTACATGCAATTAGGATAAGTTTCCTTAAAAATTATCTAATTACCTCTAAAATAATGTATCAAATCTTTAAATACTGATATGCTTCCCAAAACTACTCACAAAACTTAGTTCTTTACATGAAAGAAACTTGTAAGTCATTAAATAGTCACCTTGTAACCAAAATGCTTCAGAGTACCTTACAATCTTAAGCATAAAAAAACATACATAGAAAATAAAGAGACAACAATAAAGAAGAGTAAAATTGCATCGTATTTTATTGATGTAATCCTTCTTTCATACATGAAAAAAGCTTTGAAGCTTGAAAGAACACAGACACAAATTTAGAAAGACTGATTTTACAATATATTTCATCCTCTTTTAAAATACAACTCTCTTCTATATATATAGGTCTTAAACCATCTTGAAATCCCTTTCAAAAGGATGCTACAAGCTTCAGATGGTCTAAGAAAACCTAACCCTAAAACTATAGAAGAGACAAAAAAAGAAAGAGAGAGAAGAAGCGGTGGAATAACCAAGTCAAAAGATGAAAATAGATATTCTTTGTTCTTCTCCCAATATGGAGACTTTATTTTGATAGTAAACATGGTAGCTAGTAGTATTGATGTCGAGTCTGGATGACCGTGCTTACATATTCACCTACACTTTCCTTTTGCAATAACTGACCTCTTTATTTTCAATAGTGTGGCACCAAGTATTCACCTTTACTCATCGTCCAAGATTTCTTCTTCAACTACTGGCTTCTTTCTCTTGGGCGTGGTCATCAATTCCCATGCTTTCACTTCATCATCTGATGGCCACTTGAAGTCTTGAGTACTCTATATTTGTACTTTTTTCTTGTCCCATCTAGCATCAGTGATGTTCTTTACATCTACTAGAAACATGTTGATGTCAGTTTTTGCCTTGAAAGCTTCATCCAATATCTTATTGAATCCTTCTATATCCACATCTGTTCCCAAAATAAATGCCTCATCACTAGGCATTTTATTGTCAAATTCATTCCTCCAGGCATCTAAGGCCTTTACTTGATCATCATCTCCCCTTAAGGAAGAATTAAATCTATTAAAGTCATGAGAAAAGAGGCTTAATTTTACCTCTATTTGATTCAATTTTCCTTTAAAGAATGAGAGAGCAATATTGACCCTTTTGATCTCATCTTCAACTTCTATCACTATCTCTGGAAAATCTGATCTTAGGGCTTGCAAAGATGCTAGCTTTTCAAACAATTGTACCCTAGTAGACCATTTACTAAAATAGGGGTTTAAGATAGCCATATGCCCCATCACCTCTGTATGCAAAGCTGACAACTTATTATAGGCATTAAGTACAACATCAGTCTTATCTTTCAGAATTTCAATTCTATGTTGTAAAACACCTCTTAATGCTCTCAAAGCAATTGAATTTCCTTTCTCTCCCTCAACCACCTCTTTAGACTTTGCCTTGTCTTCAATTTGCAGGGGTTGTGGTTGCATAGGCACATACATCACCGCAGGCTTTTCTTCCAATTCTTTCATCAATCATTTTATTACCAGATCTTGCTGGTGTACTTGTATACGACACAATTCTTGATCTTTTTCCAATGCACTTGTCTCTTCTAACAATGTGCTACACTTATCAGACAACTATTTAGTTTTGTCCTCATTTAAGTGAGCCCAGTGTGTCATGATTTGGGATATTTCCAAATCCCCTGTATTCTGCATTGTCCACACCATCTGACTACCAACCATATTCTCCTGGATGTTCACCACTTGGGGCTTTTGATCCTTTGGGCATACGCTCCACATTGCAAAAGCTTGAGACTTTGGGCTATACCCAAATCCTTTGATTACATCACCCATCTGAACTACAATGGCCATTTTGAGATCTGGCTATTTTCTAATCTGGTCAATTATGAAGGCAGATGCCAAATCCTAGTCCTCAGCCAATAATATACCACTGCCTAGCACCAATTTCCTGGCCTCCTCAGGTGAAATGTCCTCCCCTTTAGGATCATAAGACTGCAGAGCTACTAAAGCATCATTTTTTATGGTTTCCTTACCATCAAATATCATTTGAGCTCTTATCTACTCTTTCTTATACCATCTCGGGAAGTCTTTAAACTCCTCAGTTTTGACAAATTTTTCATGATTCAAAAATTCCTGCTGATGGATCAGTCTTTCATCAACACAGGCCTTAAGAGGCAATTCAACCTCCTCCTCTAAATCAGGCTGTTGCTTCTTTCCCTCCCTAATTGATTTCCTTAGGTTATGATCATATAACCTATTTCCAGGTACTAGGGCTTTAGCCTTATCCCTTTTCTTATTTTTCCCTTTAATTGAAGGTTGACCTATTTCTAATTTTTGCCTCTTAGCAGTAGGCTCTTCTACATCATCAGGTTGAGTCACCATTGTCAAATCAACAATGTGGCCCTTTGTTCCCTGCAACTGTGGCACTTTAGCAATATTTTGCTGTGGTGGAACATATCTAGTAGGACATGCATAATCACTGTCACTACTACTATCATATTCAGATTCTGAGTGATCTGGCCCTTGGGCACCTTTCTTGTCAAGAACAGTCTCAAGCTGTTCTGTAAGCACATAATAATTGTCTATCATGGCCTTAATCTTGTCAAAATATGGGAGATCAGGGTAAAAACCCCCAAAAGCCATCCCATTTCTCTTGATTTGTCTTTCAAGATTTAACAACTCTTGAATCCTCATTCTTCTTTTCTGAATGTCATCTTCATCCAGAATGTTCCTTGTTGCATCTTCCTATATGCATTCACAGTGAACATTGGTATTGGGGATTGTAGGAGTATACAATTTTCTCACCCCTGCCATGAAACCTTCTGGGTCAATATATCTATAAGGGGCTACCCCCATTCTACATCCTTCCAACAACTGACTCACTGCATCAATAACACCTTTTCCAATTGTAAAATTAAATTTTTTTAATTGCCTAGGGGTCAAAGTCCCCTTCTTGTGTGGTGCAAAATGCTCATTGTCTGTCAACAATAGCTGCCATATAAACTCCATTGCAGCCACTCTTGCTAGTACATAGTAGGGTAAGAGATGAGGTGGGTGAATACACCCATATACCCTGATAATAGTATAATTTTCTTCCAAGAAGAAATCACCCCAATTATATTTTCCTTCCCACTTATCAGCGTAATCACATGGCCTAAGCAATTGCATAATCTTTAGTGGGACTCTTGTTCAGCTAATGCCCAGACTTTGTACTGTTGGATATACAATCCAATTCTAAAAAGCGCAATAATCATAGTCCTTAGATGTTTAATTCTAAACCCTCACCCAAAATTGGATAGGATATGGTTTTTCCTGGTAAAACCTCTGAGGGGCCAAATTGTCCACATCCATGATTACAAAATTAAAGTGCAATAGGAGATGCATGAGGATGGAGTAGTGTAAGAACTTGGGCTCCTTCTCCTTTGGATCTTTCGTCTTCTTCTGAGTGGCAATGAAACCCTCATGCATCTCATCAATGATATGCTATATGTAATCATAACTAGTGTTAGAGTGCACCTCCTATAGATCCAGCACCATCATCAAAATGCCCGCATTGATTTTCTCTGCTTCTCTATCTATCCCTAGCACTCTACATAGGGCATAGGAGACATACTTAATGTAGAATCATTGTAGTAATATGGGCTTGTCCCAGACAAAGGATCTAAATACTTCCTCACTTTCTTCAACATATGTTTCTGCAACTGGCCTCTAGCAATTCCAGGCTTCAAACTATATCTCTGTGCTTGCTTTGTCATTTCAATTCTGGTAGACATAGTGCTATATAAGCCAAAGGCTTGCATGAAAGAATTTTTGTTTAGTATCAGTAGGGCAGTGCCATTATTCTTTTTAATCATTTTGGACAAAATGTCATAGTGACTGGAAAGATCTAGGAACAATTCTACATCTACGTAGACATCAGGAACAATTAATCTAGCTAAACCACAAGTCCAAGGGTTTGACACTGGGATAACTTTATCAGAATTCTTATAAATGTAATTGAAAAGTGAAAAACATGTTGTCCCCAGAGTTTCAGCATCTCGTATATCATGATAATTATCTATGAGCACATTGGCATTTGCTCTTTTGTTCTGATTCGAACCAGGAAGCAGTCTGAAGAATTCATCAGAATAATTTGTTTTTCCCTTGGCCTCTTCTTCTACCTTTTCACTTCCACCGCTGGTCGAAGCTACACTAACTATTCTAATCATGTTTACTATACTTGAATCTCCTTTTCTTTACTAATATTGAAACAAATCTACCACTGAGATTCACCTACTCCCCTGTGCACAATTCTTAGGAAAAAATGAGTTTTAAGCAACAAAAAACCCTGCAATTCTGATTTTTCTCTCTTTCAGAATACTTAGCTCTTCTTCATTTTGAAATTCTGAAATCAAGATGAATGCAAATGAATACACAATCAGCCCCTTATAGTAACCATTCAAAGTACATAGCTCATAATTTGGAGAACATCAATTCTATCTTTAATTCAACATACTGTGAACTTGATTGAAAACCTAGCCGTAGTTCCATGAGTGTGACAGGAAATCAAATCCATAAAACTGAATCCTCAGAAAAATATTACAAAATTCAAATAAGCTGACATGTCTTCCTGTGATTGGCTAACTATCATACATCTCAGCTACCCTTTTTTGCACAGTAATCAAAATCTAAGCTTGTCATTGGTCGATGAGTGATTCACACTATCATATCAGATACTATCGCCTTTTCTTAATATTTGGTATCAAGCGACTATGCGACTGCACCTAATTTCTCTGTCGTTGACCCCAATCTTTAACCCATGATTTCTCTGGAGACACAGTGACTATACAACTTTCCTTACCTTCGTTAACCAAAGTTATCTTTTGGCGATCACGCGACAATGAAGCAATCAAAGTCGCCAATGGTTAGCACTAACTCGCATCCTTTTCAGAGACTATGCGACTAACCGTCACTTTTACCTTTCACAGTTATCTCTGAGTCACCAAATGTTTTCTTTCCTTTGCAAGACCCCACTACTTCCCTTAGTCGCCTGATCACATAATACAAATGCTAATTGTCAAAACCTTTTGAGACAACGTGACAGGTACTATGCCCTTTACTTCATCTAAGGACCTCGCGACATACCCTTAACCGCTGAGTCACGAGGAATTTTCCCTTTGGGCTCTCTTATTCTTATACTTCATGACCACTATAGGATCTTTTAATCATTTCATCTGTCGGCTGCCATGTGATCACCAAGTTATCCACTATACCCTTAAAATCTTCAAAGACTTCACGAAAAATAGAAGCCCTTAATGAGTCTCATAGTCACTAAATAAGTTTTTACCTTTTGGCGATCATGCGATAAGTCTTTTGAAATCCACTTACCTTTTGACACATGTCTCATCACATAATGGAAAGCTGAGCCATCTCCTGAATCTGGGGACAACCTGACTGTGCTTTATCCAAACCGCATATGGTTAGTCGCAAGGTCCCAGAAACTTTAACTTTATTGGCATCCTTTCTAGAGACTGCACGACTAAAGCCTTGCATAACTTACTTAACCTCAGACCCATCTAGTGATTATGTGACATAAAGAGATCATGATGTCTTATGATAAACCCTTAACTGCTAATAATTTCCTATGACATCACGACCTGTCTGTGGGTCCCTTCATATATTGCTGATTTGTTCACTAATCCAGCGACTACGCGATACAAACTAAATCGCGAAGTCTGGGAATACCAAAAGAATATTCTAATGTTGAATGAGACTACACGACACAAGATAATTGCCAAGTCTGGGAGAAAAAGGGAATATGCCACTCAAGTTATGTGACTAAGCGATCAAAATGTAACACATGACTTAAGTGAAACAAAAAGGTAACAGCGAAACATAAGCGAAAAAAACCTTAGGGTTTATTTTCAATTTGGAACACCAAAGAAGACCTAGGGTTTCAAGGTTTTTGCACATTCTCATAGACTCAGACTTGAAAACCTAAAAAATTTGACAGGGAAAAGGCATAAGAACTGAGAGACATCTGCTTTAGACATCTCCAGCATCCTATTTTTTATTCACTCCCCTTAATTTTTAATGAATTAAGTTGTCTCTTTATAGACATGATATCACCGTTTCTAGGTTCTTGACTTTCTTGGTCTTGGCATGATCCACAATCTTAGCCAATCATATTTAAAGAAAAACTCCTATTTTATCTCATAGAAATCTTCTTGCCAACTGGACAAACCAACTTTAAATCCTTTACTTATCTCTGGCTTTATCTTGTCAATTTTCACATTTGATCAGGTTGTTCAACATTATGGTTCCTTTACCTTCAACTGGAAAAAGGTGTATCATTTCCCATTCTTAATGAACCACCATTATAGTATTGAAAATTCTCAAACTTTTGTTTATCACTAGTCATATGGCGAGTGCAGCCACTAACTATGATCTAGACATCATTCTTACTAACCTTAGATATGAGTGCAGTTTCTACATACCTTTCTTCTTCTTCGTTTGAACCATCCTTCATGGCTAAAAATACCATCTCAATGTCTTCTTCTGATTCGGTGTCAGTGTCACCAGCTCTGTTCTCAGCTAGGTAATAGGATTTCTTCCCTTTGTCCTTGTATTCCTGGGTATCTCTTTTGTTAGATTGTTGGTTTCTTTGGTAATCTCTGTTATCACCTATATCAAACTTCTTCTCACATAATGTCATTAATTTTGTCATCTTTTCTTCTATTTGGGCATCTTGCAGCAAAGTGTCCAACCTCTTTACAATTGAAATATACAAGTGGTAATTTATCTTTGTATTTACTTTTGCCTCTCTGCAATCTTCTTGCTGTTAGTGCTTCAATATCATCAAGTCCTTGATCCTCTTTATCACTTTCACTATCATTTCTGATAGCATGTATATGACTTGAATTACTTATTTTCAAAGAAGATTTGAATGTAGATTCTATAGATGGTAAGACACTATTATCAAAGTTATTCATCTCAAATGAAATTAGTCTACCAATCAGGCTATCTAAAGTAACTGTATTGTTTGCAACTGCTCTCATTTCTTGAATAGCAGAAACTCTAATAGCATATACAGGTAGTAAGGTTCTTAAGATTTTACTTACCACTGTCTCCTCTTCAAGTACACCTCCAACTCCTCGGATAACATTGACTACCTCTTCGATTCTGCAACTATACTGAGTGATATTTTCTCCTTCTTTCATCCTTAGGTCATCAAACCTCCCTCTTGGGATTTCTGCCTTGGCTCTTAGTACATTAGCATCTCCTCCATGTACCAACTTCAACTTATCCCACATTTTCTTTGTAGAGGTGCAGGTTTTGACATCTTCAAACTGAGCATTAGAGAGTGACGAGGCAAGTTCTATCATCATTCAATTGTGCTCATGATTTTCTCTTAATTTCTCAAGAGTGTGAGGTCCTGTAGGCAACACATATTCAGTATCAAGGTGTTGAGTAACATCATTACCAATACCTGATAGGTGGAGTCTTATTCTACTTTGCCATGATGCAAAGTTGTCTTTATTCAGCTTGGGCACATCTCGTCTATTCATCTTGTGATCTTTTGCTTTAGCTATTAAACTCACTTTCTAAGCACACAAGCTCTGATACCAATTGTTAGTAATAACTGAGAGGGGGGAGAGGGGGTGAATCAGTGGCATAAAAAATATTCCAATTAATCAACCCAAAAATTGAGTACCACAATACTAAGCCTCTAGTTATCTTTAGTCCTATAAGATGAATGCCTTCAAATATACTTATCAAATTACTCCTTCTCAGAATGCTTTGTTAAACCTTATTCTGTATGTTTACTGAATAGCAGTCTTTCAATTTATCAAAAAATAGTAAATTACTTAGAGTATACCAATCAATCCAGATTAGCCATGTGTAATGTAAAACACTAAAATAACGACTCATAAACACATTGACACATGGATTTTTAATGTGGAAACCTTGTTAAGGGAAAAATAACTTGGGACCGGTAACCCAAAATTTTCACTCTTTTGAAGTGAGCCTGGTGAAGAGCCAACCCTGTTAAAGGTTACAAACACACTATTAGGTGTGACCTTGTTAGAGGGTTTAAAATATTAGTTTGTCACTTGATATCGGGCATTTCTATGCTACTTTTCTTGTACAAACTCTTCTATTTTTTCAAATGGTATATGGCATCTCATGCTATCTTCATGATCAAACTTTTTGATACTCCTTAGGATGTATCTCAATATAGAAAGGATCTTTAAATATTGCTTGGTTAAGAGAATTTATGAATCAATGGTTAAATTGAAATAGTATGATCTGTTGACATATACAACTTATACTTGCAGATTTTTAGATCTATTGTAAGCTCATAAGACCAATCTGATCAATATATCTTTTCAATACCTTTGCTCCACTTTTTTTCTTCTCGGTGTTGCTATACTCTATTGCTCGGTGTCTGTAGAAATATTTAGCTCTTTCCTCAGCTTGATTGATCAGGACTATATGAAGTTGTTCTTCATCAGTTTCTCTCCAACATCCTCTTTTTGATTCACTCCCCTTAATTCGTAATGAATTAAGTTGTGTCTTTATAGACATGATATCATCATTTCTGGGTTCTGTACTTTCTTGATCTTGGCGTGATCCTCAATCTTAGCCAATATGATTTAAAGAAAAACTCCTATTTTATCTCATAGAAATCTTCTTGCCAACTGGACAAAACAACTTTAAATCCTTTACTTATCTCTGGCTTTATCTTGTCGATGAAAACAATGATAACTACTAGTTAAGTCTATATTTAGCTCTGCTAGCTAGATATTTTGTCATTTCTAAACTCCAATTAACTTTGGTGTTTTAACTCTTTCATAGCTTTAGTCAACACTCCAATTCTCCTCGTACTTCTCCGTCGGGGTTTTTTGTCCTTCGGGCTTGTCTGTCTGTCGGGTTACACTATGATTCTAACCGTCAGGTATGCTTGTGATTCTGCTCATCGGTAATGCTCATTAGGTTCTTTGCTCAGGCATCACTATGACTTATCTTTTGGTGATCTCTATCCGTCGGGTTCCACTAGCCATCGATGTTTGAAGTGACTTAGTGAATGCTTGTCTTTTATGCATTGCTGAGAGCATAATCTATATCTCTCTGATTCTCTGAAGTCTTTGACACTTTTATTATAATTGATTAGATTATATCAAGTTGACATCAATGAAAATACAATCCATTAACTGATTTAATGTCTTTCATTATCTTTCTACATTTTGATGATCAACTTAACATCTTCAAACATTTTAATCAGTTAAATGTCATCAATAAACATGTTGAGATATCTCCCAAAAAATATGGAAAAGGTTATGAAATTCTCAAAAAAATGGGATACAAAGGGAAGAGACCTTTAGGAGATAAAGGCAAGGGACTCATTGAGCCAATCCATATGGAATTCAAGAACACTAAGGACAAGATAGGATTGGGTTTCAATAACAAATCATAACATACTACCTCAAGAGAAGGTCCAATCTTTGATAGTAGAAGTGATGAAGAAGAAGAAGTTGAACTCATACCCTATACATTTGAAAGATTATTTCATATAGGTACTGAGAACCCAGAATACCAAGGAGAATGGTATTTACCTACTCATATGAGAGAACAATCAAAACACTAGAGGCCCTTGGTATCACAATTAGAAAAAATATTTGGATTTGAAGAAGGAATAAGTCATAAAAATGAGGAGAAACAAGAGGGAACACATCAAGAACAAGAAGAAAGAAGGAGAGAAGAAGAAAGTAGCTCAAACATTCTTGAAGAGTTATCTTCTATGAGACAACAACAAAGTGTACATCCCAACTTGGGGCAATTGGTGATAATTTCACATGTCCTAGATCTATTGCACTTTGATCCAAAAACAACCAATAGGGCGAACTAGATAACTATATATGAATTTCTAGATCAATCCGATGACAATATCTTAGATTCACATGGTTATGAGTGGGATGAGATTTATAATGCTACTATGGATATTGAAGTAGATGTGATACACAAGTTTTCCCCTCGACATGAAAGTAGACAAGGTTCTAGCACTACCCCTCTCACAAATCTTGACACAAATTTGACTAATGTAGTGTTCCCAAGTATAATTGATGTAGGTAATGGCATCTTGATATGACCAGAAGAGTTACAAAGGATACTATAAAGCATGAGTTTCAATGTGATAAGAGAAAAAGGAGAAATATCCAATATTAGGTTGCTAGAGTTAGGTTCGCATAACATTAACAATGACCCTAATAATGACAATCTAACTCTTAATGATCTAAACATAATAGAAGATAACTTAATGGAACTTGTCTTATCATTTAATAGTCTTGATGCTAATGTGGTGTTGTTCTTAGAACCCTCTAAATCACTATCCTTGGTAAACCATGAACAAATTGATTGGAGTGAGTTAGAACCCACCATTATAATGAATTTCCCAATGAATACACTTTGGCCTTCTATTTGAATGCTTGTGAACCATATCCCTCTTTCACCAGTGCAAGGAGAATGAATATGAAAAAGGAGGATTTCAAGTTTCTTAGTAAAAAATTGAAGAGTAAACAGAAAAAGGAATTGATGGTGAAAACCACATTGTGGCAGTATTAGATTCTAATAAAGTAAAAATAAAAGATGTATTTAATGGTGAAAACCTCTTAGAGGAACCAAAGGATGAGATTATTGATATTCTCCCTAATAATGTCCAAGAAAGATCTTCAGTACTAATAGAATCAACACAACCATTCAATCTAGGAAAAAATAAAATTTCTCAATTTTTCCATCTTGCACAATATTTATCAGAGGAAGAAAAGGCATAGTTCACTGAGTTCCTTAAAGAGAAAAAGATCAAATTTTCATGGTCTTATTCTGATATGCCTGGATTAGACCCTGAATTAATAATGCACCACTTATCTATAGCTCTTGGGGTAAAACTTGTCAAGCAAAAATTAAGAAAGATGCATCCACATGTAGTATTGTTGGTAAATGCAGAGCTAGAAAAACTCTTAAAAGCTAGATTCATATGGGTCATTGGTTATGAAAGATGGATTTTTAATGTAGTCCCAATTTATAAAGAAAATAGGTCTATCATAATTTGCACAAAATTTAGGGATATAGACAAAGATTGTCCTAAAGATGACTTCCCACTGCCAAACATTGATATGATTATAGACCTCATGGAAAGATATGAAATCTATTCACTCATGGATGGATTTTTGATCTACAACCAAATAAAGATCACCCCTAAAGACCAAGAAAAGAAACCATTTACATGTGCATGGGGCAAATTTTTCTTGAATGTAATGCCATTTGGGCTAAAGAATGTTGGAGCCACATATCAATGAGCTATGAAAACAATCTTCCACAACATGATACATAAGAACATGAATGATTATGTGGATGATACCTTAGCCAAGTCAAATATCATAACAACTCACATCGAATACTTGACAAAGACACTAGATATAATGGAACAATTTCAACTAAGGCTCAATCCAAAGAAATGTGCATTCAGGGTTAAATCAGGAAAGCTCTTAGGATTCATTGTATTGGCCAAAGGAATTGAGGTAGACCCATAAAAAGTGAAAGAAATAATAGAGATGCCACCCCCTTGTAACATAATTCAAATAAGGAATCTCCAAGGAAGACTCTAGTGAATCAGAATATTCATGTCTCAACTAGCGGATAGAGCGCAATCTTTCACGGAATGTTTACATAAAGGAGTGAATTTCAAATGGGGTGAACACTGTGAAAACAAATTAAAGGAATTAAAAGATTATCTAGCTAATCCTCCTATCTTAATGACACATATTCATGGAAACCTATTGTTGCTCTATATTTTAGCTATGACTACATCACTTGGAGTATTTCTAGCACAAGAGGATGATACCAAGAAGGAAAGAGAAATTTATTATATCAGTAGGACATTGGTATCCTATGAAATCAAATATAGTATAATTGAAAAGGTCTTTCTTCCAGTTTTTTTTGCATCCCAAAAGATGAGACACTACATGATTTCACATATAGTGAAATTCATTCCAAATATTGATCCTCTCAAGTACCTCCTGAGTAAGACAACATTAACAGGAAGGCTAGAAAAATAGTATTAATACTTAGTGAATTTGATATAGAGTATATAGACAGAAAGACCGTTAAAGGACAAGTGTTAGCCAATCAACTATCTAATTCACCATTGTAGGATGCAACACCATTGATAATAGAGTTTCTAGATGAGACAATATTGAACTTAACAAAACATCCATGGAAAATGTACTTTAACAATTCTTTCACACAACAAGGATTTGGAGCAGGGGTATTGTTTATCACTCCTCAAGGTTACAAGATACCTAAGGTATACAAAATGATGTTTCCATGCACCAACAACATCTTAGAATATGAATCATTGGTAAACGGTCTCAAGCTATCCATTGAATGGAAAATCATAGAGTTACATATATATGGTGACTCTCAACTCATCTTCAATCAAGTAAATGTAGAATACAAAAAAAAAATGAGAAGATGACGCCCTATAAGAAGGTGATAGAGGATTTGAAGAAGTACTTTGTGTTTATACATTTCAATAAATTCCAAGAACAGAAAATAGAGCTGAACACGTAATGGAAATACTAGTATCCATGCTTGAACTGGAGCAACATCAATTCTGCTATGACTTCTTGGTGGAAGAACTATCCTTTCCTACATTTGATGCACCTAAGTCCCAAGTTATTTGTGCACTAAATGTCCAAAACCAATCTAGGTATACCAATATAAATACCTATCTTACGAATCAAACCTTACCCAATGGCCTGTCCAAAAATGAAAAAAGAGCCTTAATTAGGATAACATCACATTATGTTCTCGTCACTAATAACTTATATAGACATGGTCCTGATGGAATGATACTTAGATGTTTAGAACAAGAAGAGTCTAATCACAAATTAAAAGAGGTCCATGAAGGTGTGTGTGGATCTCACTCAAACGATTTTTAATTAGCTAAGAAACTTCTAAGGGTCAATTGCTACTGGCCTACAATGGAGAAAGATGTAGTTCAATATGAAAAAACATGTCAAAAATGCCAAACACATGGAAATATTATCTATGCTCCAGCCAAGGAGCTCATACCATTTATCACACATTGGCCATTCTAGCAATGGGCCTTTGATCTTGTTGGACAGATCTATCCCAATTATTCAAATGGACATAAATACATCATCATGACCACAAAGTATTTTAAAAATTGGTTCAAAGTAGTGCCACCAATCAAAGCCACTAGAAAACAAGTAGCTATGTTCATCTTGAACTACATCATCTATAGGTACGTGATACCCTCATCTATTGTAACTGAAAATGGAGGGAAGTTCAAGAACCAAGACATTGATGAACTTTGTACAAATTTCACATTACTCAACACTGTTCATCCATCTATTATCCTCAAGATAATGGAAAAGATGAAGCTTCAAACAAGAACATTCTAAAAATCCTTCACAGAACTATGAGCAAATCTAGCAGAGACTGACATTTACAATCGAACCCAACACTATGGGCTTATATAACAAGCATCAGAATACCAACAAGAGCCATACCATTTTATATTATCTACGACACATAGGTAGTATTACCAATTGAAGTAGAAATCCCTTCTTTGCGAATATCCCTCAAAGGTCTTGTCACAGATGAACAATACCGCATAGATAGGGTACAAGAACAAGAGATGTTGGATGAGCGTAGACAAAAAGCATTTGATCACCTAAAATTCTATTTGAAAAGGATGTCAAAAGGTTCCAACAAGAAGGTAAAGCCAAGCCAATTTCAATTGGGAGATCTCATTCTCATAGAGAATCCTAGGAATCAACCAAATAGAGAACAAAAAGGAAAGTTTGAATTCAACTGGCTGGGGCCTTTTGTTATCACAAATTTTGGGATGGGAGCTTATCAGTTAACTACACCTAAAGGAGATGTACTTCCTTATCCTATAAATACTCTACACTTGAAATGATTTCATGATTGACATCTAGCCGAAGGGATTGCACAACGAAATTGATCCTAAGAAAATACCCAAAATAGCAAAAATTGATCTTGAAGAAAGCCAAAAAAAAGTGGGAAAGTCCTAAAAAATGTTTTCTTGGTGAAAACCTGGCAAATAGGTGCCTTGATTCTAAAAGAAAAAGAGAAAAAAAAAGAAAAGTACAAAAAAATTGAAAAACAAGAAAAGTGCCTTGGCAAAAACCTGGCAAACAAGCATCTTGGTAGAAAAAATAGAAATTTTCCAAGTGGTGAAAACCTAGCAAACATGTGCAACTTTTACTCTGTGTTTCATCTATCAATACATCGCTTGCACATATCCTTCACGGTCATTTTCTTGACATCAGTTGGACCTGAGCCCTTCAATAATATACTTTCCTTTCCTAGAATTTGTCTAAATTTGAATCTTAGGATAGTCATATTTCACTAGGGGCATGTGTCCTAGCAATTTTAGTGGTCAACTTGGTTTTGTCAGTCGGAGGTTGTTGGTTTCTTTTTCTTCCTAGGTCCTTGTCTAGGAAAGTTTGCCACTGGCATAAAATAGTATTTCTTAAAACTCTCACAAAATATCATTATCAATATCACAAACAAATGTGTTTCTTAAACACAACCTACCTTTAACTAACATCATACTAGTGTTTCTCAACACCTTAATCAAATAATGTTTCTCAACACTCCATTGGATTGCAATTACTGATATTGTTTATATCGCTAACTCAGACACATATATACATTGCTAAAATCCAAGCTTCAATTGATGATTTCTCTACTATGATTG
Organism: Thuja plicata; assembly: GCA_018584345.1. NCBI lineage: Eukaryota > Viridiplantae > Streptophyta > Pinopsida > Cupressales > Cupressaceae > Thuja > Thuja plicata. The sequence goes on along the minus strand of MU219666.1, from coordinate 288,314 downwards.
AATCATGAATCAAAGGTGTTCCTAAACACCACATAAACACATCTAGACTGATCTTTATTTGATCATGACTCTTTTAATGTTCCATTGATTTTTCAAACTAGGGGCATATATATATGGTTATGAAATCTCTTTTTATGATTATCAACTGTTTCTTTTTATGTCTTCCGAGTTACTCCATGACGTCTATTAAATGACAAAGAGTCGCAAGGACATGATAGATAAAATTTTCTTTGTTTTCTACTTATGGTGATTTCTTCAATGATCCTACAAACTTCACCTAATTTGGATGTTTATGGCAAGAGCTTCCAACATGATTGGATAGCCGCATATATCTCGATCCTTTTTATGTGTAAGCTACGGTGAGGTTGAATCAATTTCCTTGTTTGTTTCTAATCAACTTCTTAATAAGGTGTACAACACATTATGTACCCAAGGATATGAACATTAAGGGTCATTGCGGGTTACATATCTTATATTACACAGGAACATAAGATGATTCTTAAATCAAAAGGAGATAATTGACAAGTCATCCTGGCCTCTATGCCTCGAGGCTTAGGTTTATTTTTGACATTGCATCCAATTAAGGTAGTATTCATACTTTCATGATACTTCCATGGTATCAGTGATAGTTGTACTGACCGATGATGTCTGTTACAAAAATTTTCTATGATGATAAAATGCTCATGTAAAAAGATCAGTGACTATCCTAGAGGTTTGTATTTATTTGCATTTAAGTTTGCATGGTTAATTTGGTAGCATAAGTACTTGAGCTCAAAAGGATTTCCTATTTCATTCAAATCCAAGTTTGACTACATACCCTATTTACTGATATATTCTTGTCATTGCATATTCATAGCATAACCATTTTGCATTCATAATCGGAAAAGAGAAAAAAAAAGTCATCCAGGTGTTGCATTTTTACATCCTAAGTGCATCCATATATATATTTGCATAAAGAAAATTTCAAATACATACATCTTCATATTCACATAGAATCTTTTAACACTTCTATATATTAGTGAAATGAAAAGAGTATAAATGTTGTCCTCAAATGAATGTAATCTCTCAATGACGTATTTTTTTCTTCTCCAATCTATCGGGAACGAAATCCAACACACAGACAACATAAACCATAGCATAATAATTATTTTGTGACGGTCTCCAACAAATTCATAAATGATCTATACATACAGAAAATGATTTGCAAGCTTTACACAATGTGTTTTCAAGGTCCTTTATCAACAACTACACATCACATATTTAAAATCTTGGTCAGATATCATTTTATCTTTCTCACAAATACGTTTCAAAGTAGTCAATTTGGTAAAATTGTGTTTTCTCTTAACACATTTATGCTCCAACGCATATGATAATTGCTTATTGTTGATCCAATAGAGTTTTCCATTGATCTATCATGAATATTCACATTCCTACAATGATATTTCATTACTATTTCCTTTGATTTCATTCTCGAGGGGGCATGATCACACCTAAAATCAATAAATTTCTTGCTCAAAAGAAAATATGATAAAAAGGTCAAGTTGGGACTATTGGATAAAAGACTTGAGCGCAAAATAAGTCGGATATCTTTGCCTACAATCTCTCAGATCATTTACCAAGCTCTCAGTAGCTTCTTACTGATCTTAGTTCGACCAAGTTCAGAGTTATTATTATTAATTCTAGTTCAATCAAGTTCAAAATTGATATCTCTAAATCAATATTCAATCGATCAAGTTCAAAGTTGATACTATCAGTCTTAGTTCAATCAAGTTCGAGTCTAGTTTCATTAGCTAAACTTCATTCAATCAAGTATGGAATTATCAAAAGTTTCTAAAGTCAACATCAGACAGTCTTTAAATCAACTTGTTTCTCACACATCAATTCAAACAGGGGAAAATGTAACCACCCTAAATTGGTCTACTCTAACCAGAGACCCTATTTTCCCTAAATGTGATCATACTCTCAATTATGTCAATTCGAGTATCTGATTATTGGCATAATTCATCAAAATCAAGATAATCCCTCAAATCAAAGTGATTTATCACTACCTCACATTAATTACCTTGGCCTATTTAATCAAATCAACCCTATTAAATTCCTTGGCTAAAGTAATTAAATAAAAGGCAATTAATAAATACTCTCAATTACAACTCATCACTTGCACATGAAAAGTCAATCCATAGACCAATGAGAGTTCACTCACATAGATCAACTAAGTCTCAATCTTCACCTCTCTTCATGAATTGATTTCAACTGTATATTTATCCTTCTCCTCCATAAAAGGACTAGATTTTGAGCTCAAGTCATGTCATGTTTTTTATAATTTCAATTTACTCTTATGCCGCCAAATTGATTTCATACTTTGATAGCTCATTAGAGAACATTTAATTTATTCTTAATGGATCAATGAACCTAGAATATCATGTTTTAGGATTGAATTACATACTAAATAGCTTCATTTTCATTTGAATCTTCCATTTTAGAACTGAATTGTCACTGGTCTAAATGCACAATCTGAGAGCATTTTTCATAATTAGATCATATTGTTTCTAAATAGGAAGAAATATGTCAATTTCTTTGGTTTATTTAGGCTTTCCAATTAAATTTTATGTTGCTAACCATTGATGTAATGACATATTGAAGTGTTGTGTTGCATCTTTGTAGGTACAATATTCACACACACTGTAGACAAGAGGGTTACCATTGAAAAATCCCTTGTAGAAAAAGGACCTATGAAGATATATACAGATAATAAGGACATAAATAGCTCAAATAAAAATGTTAAACCTCACTTTTGGTCCAAGAACAAAAGCACAACTAATATGGAGTTGTAGATGCTAAAACCATTAAAATTGCACAATCACACAATCTATGGTCAGTCCTCTTTGAACAAGCACTCATACGTCATCAAAATATCAAGAGAGAAATCAAAGGAATGCCCAACACAAAAAGTATACACCTTTTTCCATAACCCTAATGTTTGATAAGGATTTTCACTTAAATTTTTTATGCCCTTTTGAAAATACTTACTAAACTTGGAATAAAGGAATAGTAAATTTATTTATTTACTTGTATGGTGTGGATATTTTGATATGGTCATTGCTAAATTATAGGTAACTAAATAGTGGGGACTTAATAAAATTGCCACTTTTCCTTTATTAATGCCAAAAAAGAGTGTGAGTGGAGAGAGACGTGGGGAACAATGGCTCAGATACATATCATAAATTGGTAGAATGGGAAAATGAAAACAAATTGGAGACTTCAAAGTCACACATAGGAAAAACCCAACTGGTAGAACTTTCCCTTGTAGAATTAATGAGGGTCTACTCATAAACCATCCATGACATGTAATGTGTTCTAGAGGCTTCCAATAATTTTAGTGCTAAGAATCCAACTACCCATGTCTGTCATTTCCATAATGTTTTGGTCACTATGTCTTCCACATATCAACTTAGACTTCACTGGTTAAGTAAAAGCAGTGAACTTTTATTGAAACTTGTATTGACTCTTGTCTGCTTTGAGAATTCCCTATGTAGTGTTTGAGAAATATATATTATATTACACCAATTCCATTACTCTTATCATTTTTGGTTGGTTAGTTTTCCTTGAGTTGGGTTGGGTAATCTTTCACGTCGTGAAAGATTCTGGGCAAGTGTAATTGCTTTGTGGTAGGGTGGAAACAAACTCTAATAATACGCTTGACCTCAATGTGTTTGTGTGAAATAGGTTTCTGGAGTTCCTTTCAGGAATGTCTTTACGTTTGGTACATTATGATTCATTATATTCAACCTAGTGGTCTATTGTAAAGATATACACATGCTTATGCTATCCTATTTTATGGCTATTTTAATATTCCTCATGTTGAATGTGACTCAAAGTATCTTTCTTAGTCTATTTATCACTTGGTGTGTATTGATGTATTCGACAATTTGGTTCAAATATCTTCATATTTTGTTAACTTTTGTATTCGATGGGTTTGTCACAAATATTTTTGATTATGATATATTATCTCTTATAAGCGATAACTATTTATTGATTTAATTTAAATGCCTATTTATTTTGACTTGTGACTTGCTATGTGAATTTGCATCCTTTTTAGAATTCCAATCCTATGTGGAATGTTAGTCCTTACACATGGTATCAAAGCTCTAGGTACCACTCTAGGGCCTTGAGTTCATTATGCTTAGTTGCAACCCTTGATCACACAAAGCTAAAGTTAAATAGCGTTTAGTGTTTGTATGTAAGTGCTAGTTTTTTTTAGTTGACAATGAGTGATGTGGACCAACAAGAATAGTGGATAAAAGAGTCTTCAAGTTATGGTTAATCCTGAAAGGAATGATAAATATTTCTCTTGTTTAGATTTGTAGAAGTGAAAAAAATCACTCTCAAAACATTACCTCTTATGTGTATGTGAGACTTCTTGTATGTCTTTGCTTGATATTTACGCTATGAAAGATATAAATATTTTTGTAGTGCTTGGTTAACTATGTACCTCAGATTGGTGTGATTGTGTTTTGCCCAAAATTGAATAATTATAGAATATGTGAAAAAATGTGAAATATATTGTCTGAATGATGCACTTAAAGTTAAATGACTATTTTTTCTACATGCATGAAGAAAGAAATAAGGTAAATATCTATGATTTATTTATGTGGTTAATTGATGATTGACTTTTACACTAAGAAAATGAGTGCCTACCAAAAATTAAGACTTGGCTTGTGATAAACACTGAATGAAAAATATGTATGATATTGTGAGTGATGCATTTTTCATGTGTGATGGAAGGGAAAAGAAAATGAAATGATGAAATATACATTTGAGAAAAAGGATTATGCTAATATATATTCATGAGTTTCTTGGAAAAGGAACTTAGCATATCATGCATGAAAAGAAAATTCATGGGATTTGTTAAATGTGTCTGCATGTTTCATTTCACATTTAGGAATGCATTAGATTGAAAGAGGAAAATGATAGACTTATCAAGAATAAGTTACAAGAACAAACAATGTGTGTTATCACATAGTGGTGTAATCTTTGAAACATTTTTTTCCAAGTGTTTGGTCATATTATTTAGCACACCTTGGACACAAGGTGTCATGTAGATTCTACTTCCTCAATGTGGCTAGAGTTACTCAGTCTATATATGTGATTATTTTTTCAAATTGTCTTTGTTTTTCAATTTTGATGAAATTTGAAAGTGTTGTAAGGGCTAGCTTTGAAATTTTAATTTTTCTTGAGATTAACTAGCCACCAAGTTTCTATTTATCTATTAAATGTGATTTATGTTGACACTTATTTCTACTATTTTTGCTTTCATATTTTGTGATTTGAAATTTAAATATTTGAACTTTAATTTCAAGAATTCTTCTATGATCTTGTTGTGGCTAGGATATGTGATTTATGTTGTTAGTCTTGTGATTTTCTCTGTCATGTTTAATATGGAATATTGATAGAATATGTTAGGGAGAAGATTGTGAAGAATGTACCATTCTTATGTTTGCATTCATATTATGATTAAGCTATGTTTTATTTGTTATGAAATTTTCAAAGTAAATTACCATGAACATTGTTGTGGATTTTTGATATGTGGATCTACGCATCACGTGAAAAAATTAACATTGAGTAATGTAAATCTGGAAAGAGTTTTGACACTATGAACTGCATAGCATGGAAGGTCATGAAAATGTATGAATATTAACTGTTATCCAATTTTTCATAATTATTCAAAATTGGATAGGTGGGGTTAAATGAGGCTCCCACAAGGGTCGAGCCCAGCCTATGCCAAAGATTTGGTAATTTTTCTGGTCCTTATTGGATATCTTTTTCAGTCTTACTTCTTGCTTCATTCCATGCAATATGTCTCTGCTCTGAGAAACCCTTAAATTTAGAGGGGATGACTATTAAAAGTTTGAGAAAAGTGACCGTTGTAATGAAAGTCCTAGCTATCTTATGTTTTGTCATTACCTTTTTTGATCACTTAAAATGATGAGTTTCCCATGTGCCTTTTATCTCATTGGATATTTGCGGTATCGCTTCATCTTCTGTGTTTACTCTTTCACTTCACATGATTAAGAAACTAATACCTCAAATGGGTTATCGCTTGTTTAAACCTTGAGTTGGCAAATATTCATGAGATTTTGTGACCCTTTATACTTCCTAAACCATGGTAAAAAGGCTTTAGTCTATGATAGGTTAGTGTTTCCCCTTTGGTTGCCAGGTCTAGATATGAATTAGGGTTTACCCCGAATATCATGTGATTAAGGGAGGGCCATCGGATGAAGGAACGAAGGGATCAACGATAGTCGGTTGATCGCCTAATCTCAGTCAAAGGATCAAACATATCTCCCAATTACACGACTGAAGGGGTAGTCGCGTAGTCTCTTAATTAAAAAGTAAAAGATGTCTAATGTGGTAACACAATTGGTGCATTGTCAGAGATGATCAAGCAAATAGAATCTAGTGCAAAGTTGACAAGTGGAAGCATGAACCCGAACTTTCATGGTTAGTTAGGAAATCGCCAGTCAGAGTGAAAATATGCCAAATGTTCATGTGATAAGGAGATTGCCTTAGTCACTAGGTCTCAAAGATGAAGGGTATATTCCATAGTTATCAAGAGATCTAGCGACCGCTGTTTGATCAAAACAAGATCGATGACAGTCGTGGGATCACTAAATCTGAGCTGCGGTTAGTGAAAACTCAGGAGACCAGGTGACTTAAAAAGGGAAAGATAACTACAATTAGCTGGCGGTTAAGGTTAGCAGCACGGGCTAAATAGGTCAAAGACAAAGACAAGGATGGCACCACATGACCATTTTTTATATTTTAAATTCAAAATATCTTAGCAGATTAGATTTGAATAGTAATGGTAGCTGATTGGCAAAGGTTAGATGGATAAGGGGTGACCTTTCAGAGAAAGTAAGGGTTAAGTCAACTTTTTCGAAGGGGCAATCTGATTTCTGGAAAAATTCTCTACAAAATAGTAAAGGCCAGATTGACCCAAATAGGGGTTCCTAATCAAATTTCATCACATGTGTTTCGACTGGTCTTCTCTCATCTCAAATTCACTATCTTTTCCTTAGAGATTTTCATTATAACAAAGCTACTTTTCAAAGATGTATCTGATCTTTGATAGATAATCTCAGAGTTTCATCTGACAGATGGGATAGTTAGGGTTTTCATTGTTTAAAGAAAACATATTGTAATGTAACCCTAATCATTTTTGGGACTCCAAGCCTGCATGCTAGGGAGTATATATATCAATTTTGGGAGCTTTTTAGAGCTCATAGTTTTCCTTACTTAGAAGTTATCCATGGCATTTTTTCTTCCCTCTGACTTTTACAGTCTGTAATCTTTCATTGATATTCAGATATTGCAAAGGATTTTTGTGACATGTTCTCTGTCCTTGGGCTTTCTTTTCTAGATTTCTCTTATGAAATTAGAATATATTGAATGATTTTCAGAGAAATATTGGAGTTCCTGAGCCCTCTTTCTTTCTGTAATTTTGTGTACTAATTTGGGTGATCTGATTTATATGAGTTTGTGGATATTCTTTAGTCCCTGTCATCTTGTTTCATTCCTGTGCCCAATTGCAAAAGTGTATGTTTGTTTGTAGATCATAGTCCATGTCTACTTATAGTGAATATGCTATTGTTTTGTGAAATTACTTCTTTCCCTGAATAGCCTTTGTTTTTCTCAGACATCTCTATGAAACACTTATGCAAGCCTATCTAGAAAGTTGTGTTCTATTAGATCCAAGGTTTCATGCTGAGTTCATTTAATGTGTTATGATTCAAGTTACCTTCAGTGTATCACCTAGTAGGATAATTTTCTTTCAGTTATTTCCCTTTCCTGCATTCCTTCTATCCCTTTCCCCTCCAAAATTTATTTTTATGTTAATTAGAAAATTTTGGTAACATATCAAGAGGAACCGGCCTAGAATCTAGAGGTCTTATCTTAGTTAGAAAAGGTCCCACAGCCTAGAGATGATTCCCATGTTACACTAGATTACCAAGACTACTAGAGCTTGGGTAAAGGTGCAAATCTAGGTGTCTAACAGTTCTGGCACGCCCGGTGGGACTCAACAAAGAATTTTGTCTTCCAAGTCATGTTATCAATGATATGCTAATGACATGATTTAGGCCTAGAAGAGGCCATTGTGCTGCATATTTGGCGACTCCAAAGGTCTAATGGTTTCAAAGATCAAAGTGCTAGTATGTTCCAAGTTTTTTACATATGTTAAAATTTCCAGTTAACTATATGAGTAGACATGGAAAGTTACTATGGACAAGTAGGTTACTCTCCTTCTTATCATGATAATAATTTTTAGTGGGCTAGTCATCAGCCATACCAAAGACCTCCAAGGCCTACTTTTACCCTAAGCTTCCATACTATACAAGGCCACCAATATATCCAACATGCCCCAAATGATTATGCTCTTGTGAGAGATTATGAGCAAGCCCTCCAAAGAGAATCCCATGGGAATTAAAGGCACAATAGGAGATGATAATGCATAGGTAGTTGGCTCACCACACTTACCTCACACCCCCCCTTTCTCAGCCCAATTGGCAGCAGCCTCAGACCTCAGATTTTATAAGAGAGCAAGAAAAGATAAAGGATAAAATGCTTGACATGGTCAAGCAAGTATCTGAGATAAAGAATTCGCAACAAGATATGGAAAATCAAGGATATTTTCAAGGGTCAACCCCCTACCATGAAGTAATGACCTTGCAAGCATATATCCTTGAGATTGGGATCCTTCATGGAAGGCAATTTGGAGAGGAGCTCAATCGCCAAGCTAAAATTATGTCAACAAAGTTGAAAGCTCAAATTGTTGAAAGGGAAGCCCTGGGCCCTGAGATTCCAAATGGGAGGTATCATTTTCTCCCACACCCTATGCATGAGGAACCTACAAGGCATTCATTTCCAATCTTCAAGGATCTTCTTGAAGCACAAAAGCCAGCAAAGCACTTGCAGCCACCTCTGGAACATCAATAGCCTCGAGAAGTGGTTGCAACAAGGGTGGCCGCAAAGGAGCAACACCAAGGTGGTGTAGGATTTGAATTACCAAGAGTCAGGGTAGATATTCCTTCTTTTTCTTTCCTTAATCCCCTTCAACTACATATTCCAAGCTTCAAGGCAAAGGCTTCTGCCCAAGAACCCAAGATTGAAAGTCAGTCCACTAATTAGCAGGGGCAGTTTGTCCAAGGAAATGATTCATCCCAAGAGCCCTCTATTGTCTCTCAGTGTGATGAACCTCTATGGAAATGGCCATATCTACCTCCTGGTTGTCAAATTCCAAGCCTTTTCAAGGATACTAGCTTAGTATCAGGGCAAGATCTTGTGGTAAATGAGCTTCTTTATGATGATGCGAAAGAGATGAGGTAAGAGACTTCAGAGCTTAGTAAGGACTGTGATGAACTTTGATAGAAGGCTAAGAAGATGGAGATGGATATTCAAGCTGATATCTTGGTGAACCTATTTGAGGGACTTCCCATCTTTGTTGGTGAGGATGTAGAGACTATGTGATTTCTTATGACAAAAAATAAGTCAGTGTAAAGGGTGCAACATCCGCAGATGGTGGATATCAAAGAAGATAATATGACCTTGGTGGATGAGCTGCCTAATTTCATTGAGCAGGATGATGAAGTTATTTTCATAACTACCCCTGTAACTTTGTAGTAGCAAGAGGAGAACATTGACAAAGGCTTTGAAGAGTCTGATTTTTTAGAGATCATAGGGATTTTTTGTGAAAGGCTGAATGATGAACCCCTAGTCCTTAGAGTGGGAGTTTAGAGTTGTATGCCTACCGTAGAAGATCCATTTTTGGATTACTCCCTTTTAAGGAATCTGCCACCTAAGAAAAATTTGGGGCCAATTTTAGATCTTCAAGATCTTGACAGCTTTGATGAGCTTTTGGCCAGTTTGGAGGAAGAGGATGATAGTTTTTTGACCATTAAGGAGGAAGTGACATGGCTTTCCATAGTGAAAGAGGACAACCATGAAGAGAAGGAAGATGCCAACATGAAGGTTTCTACCTTCAAGATCTCAAGGGGCTGCCCTATCAGATACCTAGCCCAAATGGAGTTTGATGAGGTACCTTCACATGATTAGATTGAGGTGAATAAATCTGATCTCATTTTTGTAGATGCAGCTAATCATTGTTTGAAAAATCTATACATGCCTCATATACTTGTAATTGTCCTTATGCATGTACTGCAAAGCATTTTAATCAAAAAGGGTAGCTACTTTAACAATCTAGTGAATGGTTTTGTTTAGCCAAGTTTGTTTCACTGGTTAGCTTAGGGTAGATTAGATTTCCTGATTTCTTTCAAAGCTTTCTAGTCTAATTTCCCAGCTTTCCAAGAGGTGCCCATGCACATAAGTTTTTCTTCAAATTGGTTTCTCAGTTAGAGGAAGGTTCTATTCATAGAAATGACTCCATGCCCAATGGAATGTTTCAAAGGCCACTGGTTCTCAATGTCTACCAGGTAGACATCCCACAGAAATTGCCAAAATGTTATCCAATTTTTCATAACTATTCAAAATTGGACAGGTGGGGTTAAATGAGGCTCCCATGAGGGTTGAGCCCAGCCTGTGCCAAAGATTTGGTAATTTTTCTGGTCCTTATTGGATATCTTTTTCAATCTTACTGCTCGCTTCATTCCATGCAATATGTCTCTACTCTGAGAAACCCTTAAATTTAGAGGGGGTGACTGTTAAAAGTTTGAAAAAAGTTACTGTTGTAATGAAATCCCTAGCTATCTTATGTTTTTTCATTACCTTTTTTGATCACTTAAAATGATGAGTTTCCCATGTTCCTTTTATCTCATTGGATATTTGCGGTATCACTTCATGTTCTGTGTTTACTCTTTCACTTCATGCGATTAAGTGACTAATACCTCAAACGGGTTATCGCTTGTTTAAACCTTGAGTTGGAAAATCTTCATGAGATTTTGCGACCCTTTATACTTCCTAAACCATGGTAAAAAGGCTTTAGTCTATGATAGGTTAGTGTTTCCCCTTTGGTCTCCAAGTCTTGATATGAATTAGGGTTTACCCCAAATATCATGTGATTAAGGGAGGGCTGTAGGATGAAGGAACAAAGGGATCAACGATACTCAGGTGATCGCCTAATCTCAATCAAAGGATCAAACATATCTCCTGATTACGTGACTGAAGGGGTATTCATGTTGGATCAAACATATCTCCTGATTACATGACTGAAGGGGTATTCAAGTAGTCTCTTAATTCAAAAGTAAAAGATGTCTGATATGGCAACACAGTTGGCGCATTGTCAGAGATGATCAAGCAAACAGAAGCCAGTGCAAAGTTGACAAGTGGCAGCATGAACCTAAACTTTAATGGTTGGTCGGGGAATCACTAGTCAGAGTGAAAATATGCCAAATGTTCATGCAATAAGGAGATTTCATTAGTCGCTAGGTCTCAAAGATGAAGGGTATATTCCATAGTGATCAAGAGATCTAGCGACTGCCATTTGATCAAAGAAAGATCTACGACAACTACGGGGTCGCTAAATCTAAGCTGAGGTTAGTGAAAAATCAGGAGACCTGGTGACTTAAAAAGGGAAAGATAACTGCGGTCAGATGGTGGTTAAGGTTAGCAGCATGAGCTAAACAGGTCAAAGAAAAATAAAAGGATGGCGCCACATGACCATTTTTTATATTTTAAATTCAAAATATCTTCGTAGATCAGATTTGAATAGTAATGGGAGTCGGCTGGCAGAGGTTAGTGTATGTGATAAAAGTATACCTGCAAGGGACAACACTAAAACATGCAAACATCAAGGTTAGTCATTAGAAACAAGATTCAAATATTTAGCATGTTTAAAATGAAATCTAAAACAAAGACTTTCACCACAACCTCCGATGAGCTAAACAAGGGCACCCAATGCCTTGTTGATTTACTCTTAGAGATTATTGTGGGTGTGCTCTCCCAACACAATAACTTAATCCCACTATTTGATTAATAATGCAAGCTAAGAGAGTGAAGAGCTTCAAGAACAAGTATGAGGAACTTGTCTCAAAGCCATCACAAATGATGTGAATGCAAGCTTTAAACTAAAATGCTAATGCAAGATTTAACTAAGAAAAATAGAACTATGATTCATTCCATATTAAACCTAAGATGTGATATCTAGATTCAAACATGAAATAACATGAAATGAACTAAGATTATTATGAAATGCTAAATTGCTTAAAAAATCCTAGAAACAAACTAGCATGATAACAATGCATAAAATGAGAGATGGTTTGCTCTTGGAAAAGGCCTCTATTTATAGAGTTTTTGGAGGAGAGAGAGGGCTTGGATGAGGTGGAGCTCATGTGGCATCCACATAGGTGCCACATGAGGGACACATAAGCCATGCAAGA
>MU219666.1:250357-262578 GCA_018584345.1 Thuja plicata | reverse complement strand
CACTGTAATACTCCTAACAGGGTAGGTCATCAGAAGTGACCAATTGTAAGCCTTAACCGACCCCTTCTTATTTGCAGATAGTGAAGTCTTGTGGGTAACAATCCCCACCGCAGTTTTTACTTCCTAATAGGAGTTTTCTGTGATATCATATCTTGTGTTATGTGTTATCTATTTTCATCAATGTTTCTGTTATGGTTACATACTAAATAATTTATGATATGATTTCATATACAAAAAGAAAGATGAACAGTTAGATAAGATAATTTACAAAATGATGATTAAGGGTTAATGGGCTAACCAAGAAAATTTTTAGAGGTATTGATTCACCCCTCCCCTCTCAGTACATCATCTCAATATAATTCCAATAGTATTGACACCTCCTCTTTAAGAATTCTCTATGTAGTGTACAAGATGCTCATATGATGTAACTATTAACTATTTAATATGCAAAACCAAAAACTACTTGGAAAAAAAAGTGGAACATAAAACATGGAGCAAATTTTTGTAACTCTTCATTTCAGTTGAGTATAGCATAGAATGGCCTGGTTGTCCCTGCCTAATTTCAAAACATTTTTAGAATAATTGAAATCTAATTTCAATGGCGGAAAGACTTTGTCCATGAATGATCAAGTGTAGTTATTTATATATGTAAAGGAATAAATTCCCCTTATAACCGCCCCAAACTTTTAAAAAAATCCTTGGGTTTGTTAAGGATTTACAAGATTTTCATCCATTCAATCCTGCATATAAGGCTGGAATATAAATCTAATAAAAACTTATGCGTACACATGTTCTGGATATGTAGAATTTTAGTATTAACTTTGCAATTTGACCATTTTTCTTTGAGGCATTTAAATGTTACCAACTAGTTCACATTGCTATCACTTTGTTTTGATGGATGTTCCAAAGCTTCCATTTCATCATTATGACGTGAGGATGTTCATAAAGGATGTTGAATCTGGCCTTACTCCCACAGGTTCCATTCCAATGATCCAAGCCAAATAAATGTTTGAAAATTTTAGAAGCCAAGAAAGATTTCTTCTTCTTCAATGAATCTCAAGTATTATCTCACTCCATCATAGCAGATATAAGTTTTACGTCTTGTCATGATCTAAAAAATTGTGGTTATTGTGTGGAATTAGATTTGCAAAGCATCAATGAAACTCATTATGTTCAATTTAACAATGATGACAACCATGACGCTTCTTCCACTACTATTTGTTAATAGAAAAAAAACACACACATATACACGTATATATGTATGTACGTACATATGTACCTACATACATACATACATACATATATATACACACACACATACACCTATATCTATACCTATATATATGATGACAATTATGCACCTACTTTCAACTTGATAGGTCATCCATGAGTGATTGCAATAAAAATGTGTTGGCCTTTAGTTGAGAGTGAGGATAATAGTTTGAGATACTTTGTATACGCATTTTTGTCATGATTAAGATAGGAAACCTGAAATTTCTCTCTTTTTTACCAAGCCTATTATCAGGGTTATCAATATAAACTATCAAGCGTACCTAATATCTTATATCCATGTGATATATCAAAACTGTTGCTCTATTTTAATATTTTAGAGAAATTATCAAGATAAGACAAAAATTTTAAGTGAGCTATGAAGAAAATTCTTTAAACCTCACGATTTGAGATGAATTATAATTATCACTAGTTATGGCATGTTAAATTTAAGATATTGCTACATTACTTCATTCCTCAAACCCATGAATGTTGTTATAGATATGCATGATCTCATACACTTACTCCGCTATAAACCCTAAGATATGGGAGTTCTTATTTCTAACCTTATAGATGCAGAGATATATGAAAAATATAGCTATGATTTCATGAGAATTGTAATGAGCGTGTCTAGGCTTTATAATTCTCATGTGTATGGTACAAGACTAGTCTAGGAGATAGTTAGATATTTTTGGCATTTATGAATTAATGTGTATACATTTTTCATAATCTTAAATAATTTATATAGGGGTTGGGAACAAAGCTAACTCATTCTATGATCACTATAGTTGATACCCCCAGAAGTGTAGAGGAGAACATACATTATTCATAATGAGCATTACATTAATTGCATGTTTATAAGATTAGGGAAGTGGTTATGTACATTGTGAATTGGAGATATGTTAGGTTGCGAGTAATAAGATTATTAAGGAGATGTTTCACCTTTTCTCAATAATATCACATATTGTAGATAAATAGAATTTTTCATGATGCACATTGCATGTATTCAGAATTATTGACTTCATTAAGAAAAGTATGATTGTGATATAATATCCTCTTATTTCAGTTATTACTATAATGTTTTCCATATCTTTGAAATGGAAATTATATTCTATGAAATAACATCAAATAGCAAGAGTTGTTTCTTATGTATCTTGTGTACACCATAGGTCTTTTGAGATAAACTCATGATATGCTTGCCTCTTTTGGTTACTTATTGATTGAGAGGGAGTTCAATTTATGATATGATATTAGCACATTACTATTTGATAAATATATACTATATTGCACTAATTCTATATTACTCCAATCATTTTTTCTTGTTTAGTTTTCCTTAAATTGGGCTAGGTAATCTTTCGTGTCATGAAAGATTCTGTGGAAGCATAATTTCTTTGTGGTAGGGTGGAAACACACTCCAACAATATTCTCACCCTCAATGTGTTTGTGGGAAACAAGTGTATGGAGTTCCTGTTAGGAAGGTCTTCACATTTGAGACATTATGATTCATTGTATTCAACCCAGTGGTCTATTATAAAGATATATGCACATTATGATAGCCTAGTCAATGGCTCTTGTACTATTCCTCATATCTAATGTGATTCAATGTACCTGCTTAGCCTCTTTTTCACTTGGTGTATATTGATGTATTTGACAAGTTGGTCAAAATATCTTCATAGTTTGTTAATCTATTGTATTTGATAAGTTTTTCAAAAAATTTATTGATTATGATGTATTATCTCTTTTAAGAGATGACTATATATTATTTATTTTAATTTAAATTCATATTTGCTTCAGCTTGTGACTCGACTTGTGACTTTGCATTTTTTTTTGGAATTCCAATCCTATGTGGCATGTCAGTTCTTACACCTTTTGGAGAACCTATCAAATAATCTTTAAGGAAGCTTGTTTCAAACAATATTATTACACTCCTAGAGACTAGAGACTATGAGCCAAAAGTCAAATCCACATGGTGGAAATATTTAGACTATTGTGAGTATCACCAAAAGAAAGGACCCAAAACATTATTGTCATAAGCTCAATAATCTCATCCAGGATCTCATTGATTGAGAAGACATTGTATTAGAGGGTTATACATCCATAAATGAAGAACATGTAGTATTCAAGGATCCACTTACAAATCATGAAAAAGAAAAAGCTTACTATTCTAATGACACTATGAACTATACCAATTTCTCATACAAATACACCATTAATCATATCACTAAAATGGACAATCATATTTCAGCCATCACCATCAAGAAAACTATTGTCATTATGAGTTGTATAACTATTGTTGTCTATGATGTTTAGGTAGTCTTACAAAAGCTATGAAACAAATTTTTTAAATGAATTTGATATTCAAATTCTAAGGAAATAACATCTAAAGTTCTATCTCTCAAATACTTTGTTACATCTAAAATTTAAAAATCTTGTTAAGAAATCAAGAGCTCCATCATTCATAATAAAATATCTTTAATGGTGCATTGCTAATTGTTAATGATTTGGCCTTTATGTCAAAGATCAATGCATTGGACAAAGTGGAAATAATAAAAATTAATATATTGGATATATTATTGATATATTTAATTATGATAAAATTAGTCTGATAATAATAATAAATTAATATATTATTATTAAGGACCAAGTCGGCTAGTCCTTGAGGGAAAGAGTTATGACTCTTGGAGAGTCATCATTATGTATAAATAAAGAGAGTAGTTCTGCTCAAGGAACTCACGAAAAACATAATGTGATAAGTACTTGAGCATATTTATATTTTCATACATTCATAGTATTTTCTCCTCTTCTTGTGCGATTTAGATAAGACCTATTTAGTGAACTTCATCAGAAAATTAGAGGATCAAAATAGAAGGAAAAGAGTAGATCCAAAGTACAATTTGGAGGTAAATTAAAGGGCAAATTATGAGCGAATAAAGGAAGATCTGAGGAACAAATTTGGGACTGCTAAATAGTGAACTAGGGCAGCTATTTTACGGCGAGCTAGATCAAAGGGTGGAAGAGAGTTTGGAGATCGGTTTAGGGAATACTTGAAGAAGTAATCTTCACACCATTACCTAGCAATTTCAAAGGACAAAATCGGTACTATCCTTACATTCTCTTTTTCTAATTTGCATGGTAATTTGTTTCAATTTTAAAATACATCTATATATTGTATTTTCCTTGCATGAATCTGAAAACATTAACATGGTATCAGAGCCTAGGTAGAGTAAAAGATCCATTTTTCAGATTTAGGAGTTCTGGCTAACTCTTTCAATACTAAGAAATACTATAGCAACCAGGGTTTGGCTCAAATAGTAATTTGACTTTACATATTGTTACACTTTATGAGGATTTTGATTTGCATTAAGATCTAGGATTCTATGCCTAATATTGATTGGATCCTATGTTGTGAAACCATCTCATTATTGGCTAGAAAGATATGGGTAAAATTGTGTCAATACATTCCTGCATGTTTTGAAACTATACGATTGACCTTCTTAGGGTAAAATTACAAAATATCTGGAAACATAAATTGAGAGGAAGTCTAACCTTGTGGAAATTATAAGGTAAACCTAAGCTTCAGAGGGAGAAGATAGGATATGTATAAACCTCTCACCATATTGTTCCAGAGGGAGTAGTGTTGATGACAATTATTCAATTGTGTATTGTCATTGATGTTTACATAAATGTAGTGATGTTACACAAATGTCTATACCTAAACTGAGAATAGTCAATGTATGCCAAGTTCTCTCAGGAATTGAAGAAGACCAAAGTGATTTTGAGTTCTAATCAAGTTCACTTGGGCATTACAGTAACGGTCGGGCATTGAAGGATTACAATGTTAACTGAGTTAGATATTTAGTGTCAGCTAACTAATAGCAGTTTACACTTTATGTTTAATTGGTTATATGCAACCGACAGACTTAAGTTTTATTGTTTATTTGGAAGGTTATTTAGGTTGACTTGAAAAGGCTTATCATATATATAAGGTCAAGTTTTCATTGAATGTGTGAATAAATATATATGAGTTTGTGATATGAAGAGTGAAGGAGAAATCAAATGAGATTCTGATTAAGGAAAGAACATCCGAACAGAGCTGCAATAGAATATTTGATTAGTAAGGATCTATTTTAAAGCCAGAGTAGAGATCTGAATCAATAAAGACAGTTTCTTCTCAAAATAGGTCAATCCATTATTACTCTCTAACAATTGTAGCAGTGATCTAAATCTCTTAACAGAGTAGAGTTAACAATCTTTTGTAAATCCTCTCACAAGGTGACATTTCTACATTGAAGTGTTTGAAGACCTCTAACAAGTCCACTCCTTACATGGTAATTAAATCCTGTAATAGGGTCACACCAAGAAGTGTGTTTTTGTAACCATTAACAGGGTTGACTCCTAAGAGGGCTCACTTCAGAAGAGTGAAAAAAATAACTAGTTGCAATTGGTGGTTTTCCCAAATTGGGTTTCCACGTTAAATCTTGGTGTCATATGTGTACATTTTATTTTATTTATGCTTTATGTTTCTTCATTTAATCACTAAAGGATAATCACAGTTAATATCTTAAAGATTTATTTTTTAACCGAGTAACAAAAAAATATCTTTGTTAACCAAGTAATAGTGAAAAGTTTGTTTAAGACATCTAAGGGACTTGAATTTGTTTTTGTGTTAACTGATTCACCCCTCCCCTCTCATTTACTCAATGCATTTCCAAAAATTGGTATCAGAGAATTTGGTTCTTTCAGGGAAGGTTTCAAGGCCTAAGCTAAAGATCAAATATGTCTTACAGAAGGGAGATCCCCAAGCTCAACAAAGACAACTTCATTGCATGGAAAGATTTGATGAGGCTACATCTATCTACTATTGGAGATACTGGTTTGCAATTCTTGGGTCAAAAGTATGTGGAACCATCGAGGCCTATGTCCGTGGATCAGATGGTGGACATGAAGAACCATAAGATAATGATGATTGATATAGCCTCTTCACTCAGCTATTCTAAATTTGATGAAGTCAAGGGCTTTCCTATTTCCTATGATAAGTGGAAGAAACTGCATGATATCCATGGAGGAGATGAAAATGTAAAGAGAGACAAAGTAGAAAGTCTCAGAGGTCAGTTTGATCAGATGAAAATGAAATAAGGAGAAGACATTACAAAATACACTAAAAGAATCAAGAAAAGTGTCAGTGCCATTAGAGCTGCCAATGGAACAATTGAAGACAAAATAATGGTTAGGAATGTATTGAGAAATTTAATTCCTATCTATGCAATTAGAGTTTCATCTATCCAAGAGATTAGGTGCAATAATGATGTAACTCTAGATGGATTGGTTGGAAGGCTTACAACTTTTGAGTTAGACAATTTTGACAATTATTCTCCTAATCTTAGCAATTTGGAGTCAGCATTCAAAGCTAAATTAAACCTTGGTAGGATGGATAGAAACTCAAAAGGAAAATAGATTGAAAGTGATAGTGATGATGATTTTGATGATGAAGATATAGAAATCATTGAAGAAATACTTGCAAAGAGAGTTACAAAAGGAAACAAATAGTACAAAGGAAGAATACCATTGATTTTCTTTTCATGTGATGAGGTTGGTCACATTACTGCCAAGTGTCCAAACAAGGAAGACAAAAGTGAGAGAAAGTTCAACAAGTACAAAGGCAAGAAAGATTTCAAAAGCTACAAAAGATACAAGGACAAAGGTAATAAATCTTTTTATATTACAAAAGATTGTGATAGTGATGAATATGAAGATGAAATGGTTTAAATTTCTATTAAAGATTAGTTAGATAATGAAGAAAATGAAACAACAACACTTTTCTCTCATATTAGCAAGACTGGAACTTGGATAATTGATAGTGGTTGTTCTCACCACATAACTGGTGATAAAAATAAATTTGAACATCTTGAGAACTATGATGGTGGGAATGTCAGTTTTGGGAATGATGAGCCCTGCTATGTGAAAGGTAAAGGTTGTATTGCTCTAATTGAAGGAATCAAATGTGATAATTCTTATTGGGTTGAAGGACTTAGTCATAATCTACTAAGTGTGGCACAATTGAATAAAATTCTTTTCAAGGTAGAATTCATGAATGGTAAGGCCAAGCTCCTGGATGGTAAAGGAAACCTAGTTGGAACTGGCAGACAAACAAAAGGTAATCTATTCTATCTTGATCTCAATGAAAGTTCATGTTTTATTGCACAAGTAGAAGAAATCTGGTTATGGCATAAAAGGTTATGTCATGTGAATTTTGATAACCTGGTCAACATAAGAAAGAAAAGAAGAGTAAGAGGAATTCTTATTTTGAAGAAACCTGAATTGGCAATATGAAAACAATGTCAAATTGGGAAGATGGAAAAAACTAGTTTCAAGAGAATGAATTACAATAATGAAGAAGTCTTGGAGTTGGTGCATACTGATTTGTGTGGACCAATTGGAACAACAATTTACACAAGAGATAAGTATTCCATTCTATTTGTTGATGGCCATTCCAGAATGATGACTGATATATTTCTCAAACAAAAATCAGAATTTCAAATGGTACCTTGCCAAAGTTGAGAAGGAAATATGAAAGAAACTTAAATGCCTAAGATCTGACATAGGAGGTGAATTCATTTCTAATGAGTTCAATGAATTGTGCAATGAAAGAGGAATCAAGAAACAAGTATCTACCCCAGGTACACCACAGCAAAATGGGATAGCAAAAAGAAAGAATAGATCCATTATGGATTGTGCAAGAACCTTGATGATTGAAAAGAATGTTGCAACCAAATACTGGAAGGAAGCCATCAACACTGAAGTACACACCTTGAAAAAAGTTCAATTGAAGAAAAGGTACTCAACAGACACCTTTTGAATTATGGTGTGCTATAAACCCAATGTTCATTATTTCAAAGTATTTGGAAGAAAATGTTACATCTTGAAGGAAGCAAGAAATAGAAAATTTGATGTCAAAGGTGATGAAGGTATATTCCTAGGCTACTCCTGTAAAAGCAAAGCATATAAATGTTTGAATCTTTCTACTCATAAAGTCATAGATAGTATACATGTGAAGATTGATGAGTTTGCAAAGAGAAGTGAAGAACAGAGAAGTAAAGAGCCAGAGGACTATAAGAATTTTGTGTATTATGAACTTGATGCTATACCTAAGACACATGCAATGGTGATTGGATAGAAACCATGTCAACCACTGAATTCATCAGCACAAACCTTGTTGCAACTTGTGCAACCTGAGCTGATAACTTTTAAAACTGAGTCACAAACAGAGGGAACCAAATCTCAGAATAAAGACATTGAGTCTCAAATAGAGGGAACTGAGTCACAGAAAGAGGCACCTGAGTCATAGACAGAGGCACCCAAATCTCAGACAGTGGAACTTGAGTATCAGTTGGATGAGCATAATAAAATGTTTGAGCATGGTGAACCTAGTGGAGCAAGCCAAAATCAAAAAGGAAGGAACCTATACTTTCCAAATACGTCAAAAGGAATCATGCACCTAAGAAAATAATTGGAGATCAGATAGAAGGTATAATGACAAGGAACAAACTTAAAGGTACATGTTTTCTTAGTGAAATTGAACCTAGAACCATTAAAGATGTGTTGAATGATGAAAGTTGGATAGAAGCAATGAATGAAGAGATTGAGCAAATAGAAAATAAAAAAACCTGGATTCTTGTACCTAGACCAAAAGACAAGAATGTGATTGGTACTAAGTGGGTTTTCAGAAACAAGATGAATGAAAAAGGATAATTTTCCAGAAACAAGGCAAGACTAGTGTGCAAAGGATATGCTCAAGAAGAGGGTATTGATTATGGAGAAACTTTTTCTCCTATTGCAAGACTTGAAGGAGTTAGAACTCTTCTGGCATATGCAACACATAAAGGATTCAGGGTATACCAAATGGATGTAAAATCTACATTCTTGAATGGAATTCTCAAAGAGGAAGTCTATATTGAGCAACCTAAAGGTTTTGTAGATCCTAAGAAAAGAAATATGGTTTGCAAATTGCACAAAGCATTGTATGGACTGAAACAAGATCCTAGAGCCTGGTATGAAAGATTGCATGGTTACTTGATAAGTATTGGATTTCAAAGAACTAATGACAATAGTATCATGTACATCAAAGAAGGACCTCAAAAAAAATACTATTAGCAGAGATATTTTTGATGATATACTATTCACTAGATATGATGATTTATTCAAAGAATTCTCCAAAGCTATGAGTAAGGAATTTGAGATGTCTATGTTTGGAGAAATCAAATTCTTTGTTGGTTTACAAGTTAATCAGATGAAGGATGGTATCTACATTACTCAATCTAAATACATCAAAGAGATACTGAAGAAATTTGGAATGGAAGATTCTACACCATTTGGGACACCTATGTCTACTAGACATAAGTTATCTAAGGATGATGACTCAAATGAGGTAAATCCAACTACCTACACATCCATGATAGGTAAAATTCAATATGTTGTTCACACTAGACCTGATATTGCATTAGCAGTTGGTATTGTTGCAAGGTTTTCAGCTAATCATAGAGAGAATCATTTGATGGCTATCAAAAGGATTCTGAGGTATCTTAAGGGTACTGAAGATTATGTATTATGGTATAAGAAAGGAGGAAAATTTCATTTGAAGACTTTTAATGGTCCTAATTGGGAAGGAAGTGTTGATGACAGAAAGAGCACCAGTGGTGGAGCGTTATTTCTTGGAAAGAAGTTAGTCTCTTGGACTAGTAATAAACATAACTGCATTTCACAGTCTACAACAGAGGAAAAGTATGTTGCTATAGCAGTAAATTGTTCAAATAACATATGGTTCAAATAGTTGTTGTCAGGTATGAAGGAGGAAATCAAAGAAATAGTTATTATCTATTGTGACAACACTAGTGCTATTAACATTTCAAAGAACCCTGTGATGCATACAAAGACTAAATATGTTGCAATAAAGTATCATTTCTTGAGAGAATTGGTTTAGGACAAGGAAGTAAGGTTGGAGTATGTGAATACCAAAGAACATATTGTAGACATATTCACCAAACCCTTACCTAAGGATGCATTATTGTATCTTAGAGGAAAGCTAGGGGTGATTCCCCTAACTGAAGGTCACTAAAACACGGTTTAGTGATGCATCAACTGAGCTACAAAATAGATCTAACATGTTGATGTAGATTGTCAGAGCTTATTGCATATGAATCAGTACATCGGGTACACTACAATTCATTGGATAGATTATTTGGCATTTGGATGTCAAAGAGGGAGAGTTTATTGATGTCATGCCAAAGCAATTATTAAGGAAAGATTATTGATGACAGAGGGAGAAATTTTATCAGAAATAGAGATTGATGTAAGATGGAGAATTCTGTATTTCAATTAATTGTGAAGACAAAGGGAGTTTTCTGAATGAGAGTTGAATGAATCTAAGGACAATAATAAATTTTATTCCTTACTTCTGTTTCTCCAAAAAAATTTGTATTATGATATGTTGTGTTGCCATCAATGCCAAAGAGGGAGATTGTTGATGACAATTATTCAATTGTGTATTGTCATTGATGTTTACAAAAATGTAGTGATGTTACAAAAATGTCTATACCTAAACTGAGCACAATTAGTGTATGCCAAGTTCTCTCAGGCATTGAAGAAGACCAAAGTGATTTTCAGTTCTAACCAAGTTCACTCGGGCATTACAGTAACGGTCGGGCATTGAAGGATTACAGTGTAAACCAAGTTAGATATTTAGTGTCAGACGACTAACATCAATTTACACTTTATGTTTAATTAGTTATATGCAGCCGAAAAACTTAAGTTTAATTGTTTATTTGGAAGGTTATTCAGGACAACTTGACAAGGCTTATCATATATATACAAGATCAAGTTTGGATTGAATGTGTGTGAATAAGTATATATGAGTTTGTGATATGAAGAGTGAAGGAGAAATCAAATGGGATTCTGATTAAGGATAGAACATCTGAATAGAGATGCAATAGAATATTTGATCAGTAAGCATCCAGTTTAAAGCCATAGTAGAGACCTGAATCAACAAATATAGTTACTTCTCAAAACAAGTCAATCCATTGTTACTCTCTAACAATTGTAGTAGTGATCTAAATCTCTTAATAGAGTAGACTTAACAGTCTTTTGTAAATCCTCTCACAAGGTGACATTTCTACATTGAAGTGTTTGAAGACCTCTAACAAGGCCACTCCTTATAGGGTGATTAAATCCTCTAACAGGGTCACACCTAGAAGTGTGTTTTTGTAACCTTTAATAGGGTTGGCTCCTTACAAGGCTCACTTCAGAAGAGTGAAAAATAGTAACTAGTTGCAATTGGTGGTTTTTCCAAATTGGGTTTCCACATTGAATATTGGTGTCATATGTGTACATGGTATTTGATTTATGCTTTATGTTTCTATATTTAATCACTAAAGGATAATCACAGTTAATATCTTAAAGATTGCTTTGATAACCAAGTAACAACAGAATATCTTTGTTAACCAAGTAATAGTGAAAAGTTTGTTTAAGACATCTAAGGGACTTGGATTTGTTTTTGTGGTAACTAATTCACCCCTCCCCTCTCAGTTACTTAACTCATTTCCAACAAGTAGATCATCTTGAGTGACACATGTCCCAGAGATCATAACCTGGTATGAATTTAAACATTCATGAATAATATGAATCATGGGCATACTAACAATTTATCCATGTGTGGTTCTGTAGAAGGAAACCCACCTTAGTACTTGACCTAAGAGGGAGTTTAATTATGGGCTCACTTAAACCTGGTTTTATAGTATAAACTCCTTTCTTTACTTTTTGCATTCTAATTGTATGTGTACGCCTCTCTCTCCGGTTTCCCACAACTTTCCAAGGGCGGGGGTTAGTAGCAAAGGTTCACAAGTGAATGCAAATCAAGTATACAATAACTACTAAACGAATAACAGAAACATGAGCAATAA